>CM050525.1:14128772-14376272 GCA_027563665.1 Antrozous pallidus
CAGGGCCCTGCTCCCCGTTTCCCAGGAACACGGCCAAAGGTGAAAGGGTGAATGAAATGCGGTCTGTCCGGACAACGGCGCATTAGCATGCGAAGGAATGACGTGCTGATGTATGCTACGACATAGGTAAGCCCTGAAAGCAGTATACTGAGTGAAAAAAGCCGCAAAGGCCACGTACTTTATGATTCCATTTCCCTGTGAAATGTCCAGAATCAGCAAATCCACAGCCAGCAAGTGAATGCGCGGTTGCCAGGGCCTGGGGGAGGGGAGCAGGTATGGGGACTGACTGCTAATGGAGGGGGTTTCTTTTAGGGACAATGAGATGTTCTGGAGTTAGTGATGATGGTTGACAGCCTTACAAGTCTACCAAACACCGTCGAATTTAAAAGAATGGATTTTATGGTATGTGAATTTTATCTCGATTTAAAATATCAATGGTTGAACGTCGACCTATGAGCCAGAAGGTCACGGTTCAATTTCTGATCAGGGCACATGCCGAGGTGTGGGCCAGATGCCCGGTGGAGGCCGTGCAGGAAGCAGCTAATCAATGATTCTCATCATTGATGTTTCTCTCTCCCTCTACCTTCCTCTCTGAAAGCAACAAAAATATATTTTAAATTAATTTAAAAATCAATAGCATTCTTCTATAACCAACTGGGAAGTTAACAGAAGATCAGATAATCTTACCCAAAATGATCAAAGTTACAAGGAATCTAGGATGTAACCTAATGAAAACCTACAAGAACTTTATGGAAATGGCAAATAAAAGCAGATCCAGCCCAGCTGGGGTGGCTCAGTGCTTGTCACTGGTGGGTTCTCAGTCAGGCTTATGCCCCAGATTGCAGAATCAATCCCCAGTAGGGGCGTGGAGGAGAGATTCTCTCTTATTGATGTTTCTCTCTCGCTCTCCCTCTCTCTATGAAACCAATAAAAGCATTAAAAAAAAACCAAACACACACAACAGATCCAGACTAAGATAAAAAGAAACTTTATTCAAAAGACCATTGCACCCTAACCAGTTTAGCTCAGTGGATAGAGCGTCAGCCTGCAGACGGAAGGGTCCCAGGTTCAATTCCGGTCGGGGGCAAGTTCCTTGGTTGTGAGCACATTCCCAGTAGGAGGTGTGCAGGAGGCAGCTGATTGATGTTTCTCTCTCGTTGATGTTTATAACTCTCTTTCCCTCTCCCTTCCTCTCTGTAAAAAAATCAATAAAATATATATTTTTAAAAAGACCACTGCATGGGGAGCAGGCTCCTTCTCAGATGTCTGCAAGCATCTCACAATCAAACAGGAACAGGCGTTGCTTCTCTGTGGTAAGAGGGGTTTGCAGTAAGAGCAAGTTGGGGAAGTTCAGTAACTGACCTGTGTGTTCACAGGAAACTCTCTGGAGAAACTGATCAGGCAGGTTTCAGTTCAGGGCTGGTTAGGAGGTGGGGGAGCCGCCCCAGCACAGGTTGTTCAGGGTCAAACAGGGTGAGAAACGAGCGACCCTGAGCACAAAATGTCAGGCTTCGTTGAAGGAGTTCAAGGACAGCCTGAATCCAGGCCTGATCTGTGAGTGACAACTGGACATTGTCCTTCCCGTCATACTCCAAAACGCTCTGCCACAGAAGCTGGTCGCTGATCTCTTTGGTGCGCTGTTGTGTTCACAGTTGTTGGAACCATCCTGCAATAACTTAAAAATTTTTAAATATATGTGTATATATTTTTTAAAAGATGGCCAGAGTGACCTTTTCTTTTATCTACACTAATCCTATCTAATAAGAGTATTATGCAAATCGACCATACCTCTGCTACACCCACAAGCCACGCCCACCAGCCAATCAGGAGCAAATATGCAAATAAACTCCAACCAAGATGGCTGCGGCCACTGAGAGCAGGAGGGAGGCTTGGATTTCCCCAGCAATGGAAGAAGCCAAGCTTTCCACCTGCCCTTGCCACTCAGGCCTCCACACCAGGCTACAAAGTTTCAATTATAGAAGGTAAATAAATTTCAACAGTAATGGCTGCCACCACGGAATGAGCAGAAGGCTTGGCTCCACTCCAGGCTACAAATTTTCAATTGTAGAAGATAAATAAATCCCAGATACGAGGGTCTCTGCTTGGGCAGCTAGGGGGTGTGGCTGGCCTGCAAACCACCATAGGCCCCTCGCCCAGGCTGCCCCTTGCCCCAAAGGAACTCCCACCCAGACCCAGGACACCCTTCAGGGCAAACCAGCTGGCCCCCACCCATGCACCAGACCTCTATCCTATCTAATAAAAGAGTAATATGCAGATTGATCATCCCTCTAACACACAAGAAGACTGCCCCCATATGGTCAAAGATCCTGCCCTCATGTGGACACAAGGTGGTCACCACAAGATGACAAGCAGGGGAGGGCAGTTGGGAGGGACCAGGCCTGCAAGGGAGGGCAGTTGGGGCAATCAAGTCTGCAGGGGAGAGCAGTTAGGGGTGACCAGGCCTGCAGGGAAGGGAGATTAGGGGCAAACAGGCTGGCAGGGGAGCAGTTAGGCATAAATCAGGCTGGCAGGGTAGTGGTTAGGGGGTGATCAGGCTGGCAGGCAGAAGCATTTAGGGGTTATGGGGGGGTTTTCTCTCCTCTCCACGTCCAGCATGGAAAGAAGAGTGGGTCCAGTTATTGAGTAGAGGAGCTGGGGATTGAGAAATAATAGAAAGAATAAAGGACACAGAAGTAGAAATAAAAGCTGGGGAATCTCTGCTCTCTGATGGAGAGACTGGAATTCCAACTCAAACACAGCGTGTTTGTTTATACTAAAATAAAAAGGGGTTTCACATGAAAAAACTTAAAATCAAAGGAGCTTAAATGAGGCCAGGCCCTCCTCATTCCCTCATTCCCAGGGCTTGGCTGAATCTACATCTCAAGGCCCTCCCCCTGACACCTGGAGCAAAGTTAAGAGTTAGTACTAATAACACATCCAACCTTCTTGGTGGATGTGTTTCCAAGACATGGCTCTGCCTGGCGCCTTGAATTCAGCTGACAATGATTTAAAGAATGCTCAGGTGTCTTCCCTGGGGGCACTCTACAAGGGGCAATCAGGAAGGCAGGCAGGCAAGTAGCTGGATTGTGAGAGGGCAGTCAGACATCCTTCCAGGGGTCCCAGATTGGAGAGTGTGCAGACTGGGCTGAGGGACACTCCCCCTTGCACGAATTTCGTGCACCAGGACTCTAGTATATATGTATATATTCTTTTTAATTTTTTAAAAATATATTTTATTGATTTATTACAAAGAGGAAGGGAGAAGGATAGAAAGTCAGAAACATCGATGAGAGAGGAACATCGATCAGCTGCCTCTTGCACACCCCCTACTGGGGATGTGCCCGCAGCCAAGGTACATGCCTTGACCAGAATCGAACCCGGGACCTTTCAGTCCGCAGGCTGACGCTCTATCCACTGAGCCAAACCGGTTTCGGCTATTCTTTTTAATTTTTTAAATTTCTTTTCTTATTGTTCAGTTTATTAATTACATTGTTCCCCCATTTTTATCCCCCTATAGCTCCCCTCCACCCTGTACCCATCCCACTCTCTGCCCTCACTTCCCCCCTTCACTGTCCTCTCCCATTGTTGCAAGATTTTTGTCCAGTCTATTGCTGCACTTCTCACACCCCTTTTCTCCCCAAGAATTATCAGTCCATTCTCTCTCTATGTCCATGATTCTGTTATATTCACCAGTTTATCCTATTCATCAGATTATTAATTCCCTTGATTTTTAGATTCATTTGTTGATAGATGTGTATTTTTTGTTCATAATTTATATTTTTACCTTTTTCTTCTTCCTCTTCTTAAAGAATAGCTTTCAGCATTTCATATAATATTAGTATGGCGGTGATGAACTCCTTTAGCTTTTTCTTATCTGCGAAGCACTTCATCTGACCTTCAATTATGAATGAGAGCTTTGCTGGATAGAGTCATCTTGGTTGTAGATTCTTGTTATTCATCACTTTGAATATTTCTTGCCACTCCCGTCTGGCCTGCATCATTTCTGTTGAGAAATCCGCTGATAATCGTATGGGTGCTCCCTTATAGGTAACCAACTGTTTTTCTCTTGCTGCTTTTAATATTCTCTCTTTGTCTTTTGCTCTTGGCATTCTAATTATGATGTGCCTTGGTGTGGTCCTCTTTAGATTCCTATATTTTGGGGTTCTGTGTACTTCTTGGGCTTTTAAGTCAGTTTCTTTCACCAGGCAAGGGAAGTTTTCAGCCACTATTTCTTCAAGTAGGTTTTCATTAACTTGCTCTCTCTCTTTTTATGGCACCCCTATAATTCGGATGTTGGTATGCTTGAGGTTGTCCCAGAGGCCCCTTACACTATCTTCAATTATCTGGATTCTTTTTGTTTTTTGCTTTTCCAGCCGAGTGGATTTTGCTTCTTTGTATTTCAAATCTTTGACTTGGTTCTTGCGGCCCTCTGGACTGCTTTTAGGTCTTTGTATAATATTTTTTATTTCAGTCAGTGTATGCTTAATTTCTAGTTGGTCCTTTTTCATATCCTCGTAGGTCTTGTTCATTTCCTCATAGGTCTTGTTTCTCATAGTAGTAGGTCTTGTAGTTCTCGGCCTTTTCTAGGAGCCTCTTGAAAAGCCTTATAACCGTGGTGTTGAATTCTATGTCCAATCGTTTTTTTCCCTCCATTTCTTTCACATCTGATTTCTTTCCATGTCTCTGCATGGTGGCTGCTTTATGTGGTAGATGTCCTCTAAGGGACAGTGGCTCAGCCTCCCCAGTTACCTGAGGTGGATACTCTTATTGCAATCCTTTGTGGGTTGTACATTATTGTTGGAGTTACGCCCAGCTAATTGTTGTTAGCCCTAGGAGGGTTTGACCTCCAGGCCAATTGGGTGTGCAGGTGAGCTGTGTTCAGGTTGAATGGGTGGAGTCTCTGAGCTGAGCAGGCACCGTCAGCATCAGCTAAGTCCTATGCGGTTCGAGGGTCTCTGTGTTGGGTGGTAATGGCTGCAGGCACCTCCAAGAGAAAGCCGCTGCTGATCTCCACCTGTTGCCAGACAATGCTGCCGCTCCCCAAATGAGTCTGCACACCCAAAGTCTCACCCAGGGTTGTAAAACAAAGCTGTCCGGTGGTTTTGGAAACGAAGGAGCTCGTCACGCGTCTGCGCGTAAACTGCTGTTCTAAGCTACGTGTACTCTCCTCAAACTCGGAGACCTCTGCCGCACCCCCCGCCCCGGCTTTTAGCATTCGTACCCCGGGCCTCGGACCTCGCCTGGCTCCAGGGAATCTGTGCAGTGGGACATCTCCGCCCTCCCCGATGGAGAAATCCACCTGGGATTGCTGCTGCCAGCCCTACAGCCCACACACGCCCACGGCTCCGAACCTCTGGCTCCTCGAGTATCTTCAAGGCTGCGCTCCACCGCTCCTCTGAGTCTCAGTGTCCCCCCTTTACTCTCATTTGTGGAGTTTTCACTCAGCGAGCTGTCCGGTGATTCTGAGTGATGTTTGTTTTGTTGTTATGCTGTAGTTTTGGAATTGTTGCGTGGGGCAGCACAACAGGTGTTTGCCATATATATATATATATATATATATATATAGAGAGAGAGAGAGAGAGAGAGAGAGAGAGAGGCCACAGCGCTTGAACAGGTTTAAGCTGGACTGACGAGAGGGCACAGTCCTCTTATGGCAAAGCCACATGCAAGTTCCAGCTTGGAGGGCAAAACCCTCCCAGCACAATTAGAGCCAAAGGCCGTGGTTGTAAGCTTGAACTTATGGTCCGAATACGTGGTCCTACGTGTCTGAGTGATGTGGGCTTGGTAGAGTTCAGGTGCATGTAATTGAGTAGCTTCGAAACCCATGAGAATGTTGTAAACACCTTGACCACGCCCTTTGCTATGTGGAATCTGGCTGTAAAATAACGACACGCTTTCAGGCTGTGGCACTGTCGCTAGCTCTCCATCAGAGAGGACAGCATCCCACCCAGACCCAGCTTTCTTCTGTTGTCTCTGTCTTTTCTCGATCCTTCACTGCCCCCACTCAGGCTCACCTGGCTGAGCTGGCTCGGCACATATGGCGCCCGACGTATGTATATATATTATTGATTTCAGTGAGGGAGCGAGAGAGACAGAAACATCAATGATGAGAGAGAATCACTGATTGGCTGCCTCCTGCACGCCTCCCATTGGGGACCGAGCTCACAACCCTGACCGGGAATTGCCCTGTGACCTCCTTGTTCTCAGGCTGGCGCTCCATCACTGAACCCTGCCAGCTGGGCTATATATACATCTATGTTTTTTGAATATTTTTAATAGTTGACCTATAAAATTGTATAAGTTTAAGCTGTGCTACGTGTCGATTTGATCCACATTGATGGACCTAATTCCAATTATGTATTGCAACATGATTACCACCGTCGCTTTAGCTAACGTCTCCATCATTAGCATTTCCTTCTCGTGGCAAATAATTAAATAAATTCATTGGGAAAGAACACCAGAGCCTGGCACGGGCTGAGCATTAGCCTTTTGCTCAGGCTCCTGATGATCTGCGGTGGAGACATCCAGCCAGCTGTGAGGTCTGTCTCTTTAAGGAGGGGTTGTTTTCTCTGCCCTGACCCTGTCTGACATCTGACATTCCATCCCTCCCTCCCCTCTGCGTGCCTGCGTACACCATTTCGCCAGCCAAGAATGTGAACAATGTGTCTCAAATATGTTCAGTTTCCTCTTAATCCCATTTAATGCGTGGCATTCGTTGCCAGCAGGCAGGCGATCATCTAGGACAAACCATTGAACTCCCGGCCCAAGTGTAGCCCCTTCCGAGCTCTCTAACCTGCAGCCCCCTCCATAAAATGCAAGCTCTCCGCAGGAGAGGGAGGGCAGGGGGCAGGGGGCAGGGGCCTGGGCCAGCAGGGCGGAGAGCTGCTGAAGGGTTTAGGGGGACATCACTGGATACTTACTTAAAACATCGCATGGTTGCCCAGGCTGGTGTGGCTCAATGGATAGAGCACCGGCCTGCGGACTGAAGGGTCCCAGGTTCGATTCTGGTTAAGGGCACTTGCTCGGGTGATGGGCTCAATCCCCAGTAGGGGGCCTGCAGGAGGCAGCCAATCAGTGACTCTTTCATCTACCTCTCTCTGCCTCTCCTTCCCTCTCTGAAATCAATAAAAATATACTTAAAAGCATCCCGTGGCTGCTAGCTTTCCACCGAGCAGTCAGCACCGTGCTCTAAAGAGATGCATCAGCCCTGGACAGGTTTGCTCAGTGGATAGTGCGTCGGCCTGTGGACTGAAAGGTCCTTGTCACCCGTGTGTCACGCCCTCCAAGCCTAGTGGCTCAAAACAACAAACAGGTGAGGGTGTATCGCAGCCTGTGCGGGTCAGGGGTCCCACAGGAGCGGCTCAGCCTGTGCGGGTCAGGGGTCCCACAGGAGCGGCTCAGCCTGTGCGGGTCAGGGGTCCCACAGGAGCGGCTCAGCCTGTGCGGGTCAGGGGTCCCACAGGAGCGGCTCAGCCTGTGCGGGTCAGGGGTCCCACAGGAGCGGCGCAGCCTGTGCGGGTCAGGGGTCCCACAGGAGCGGCTCAGCCTGTGCGGGTCAGGGGTCCCACAGGAGCGGCGCAGCCTGTGCGGGTCAGGGGTCCCACAGGAGCGGCTCAGCCAGGGCCTTGCCTGTGGCTCCCGCACGAGGTTTGGGCCAGGCAGCGAGCATCTGAAGACCTGACAGGGGCCGCGGACCCCACTTTCACTCCCATGGAAATAAGTCATCGCTCACGCGGACCCGCCCTGGCTGCTGCGGAGGAGCCGCGTCAGTGTGAGCGGCCCTGGGACCATTGCAGGCCTGTCCCGCTTTCTCATTCTCTACCCCATCACCCCACTTTCTTTCTTTCTCTTTCTTTTTTTGTTACTCCTCGTGGGGCATATTGTTCCATTGATTTTAGAGAGAGTGGAAGGGAGAGGGAGAGACAGAGAAACATCCATGTGAGAGAGACACACGGATTGGTTGCCTCCTGCGCGCACCACGTCCAAGGCCAGGAAACCTGCAACCAAGGTACGTGTCCTTGACCAGAATCGAACCCAGGACCCTTCAGTCCTCGGTTTGACGTTCTATGCCAAAACCCGACTAGGGGCTTATTTTCTTTTCTTTTTGGACTTAACACTTCATAGATCTTTTATTGTCCTTTATTTACTTGTTTATTTTTAAAATATATGTTTATTGATTTGATTTGATTTTTTTGCAGAGAGGAAGGAAGGGGGATAGAGTTAGAAACATCACTGAGAAACATAGATCAGCTGCCTCTTGCACACCCCCTACTGGGGATGTGCCCGCAACCAAGGTACATGCCCTTGAGCGAAATCAAACCTGGGACCCTTCAGTCTGCAGGCTGACACTCTATCCACTGAGCCAAACCAGTAAGGGTAATAGTTATTTATTCTTATTTATTTCAGAGAGGAAGGGAAAGGGTGAGGGATAGAAACAATGATGAGAGAGAATCATTGAGTGGCTGCCTCCTGCACACCCCTTACTGGGGATAGAACCCGCAACCCTTGACCGGAATCCACTGAGCCAAACCAGCTAGGGCTTATTGTTATTTATGAATTTTAGGGAAAGAAAGGGACAGAAAGAGCGGTCGATTTGTTGTTCTTATTTACCAATTCATTGGTTGCTTCTTGTTTGTTCCTTGATCAGGGATAGAACCCACATTGTTGGCGTATTGGGACAACTCTCTAACCACTGGACACACCGGCCAGGGGCCGGGTTTTTACGCTAATTCTTTTTTCAAAAATATATTTTATTGATTTTTTACAGAGGGGGGGGGGAGAGGGATAGAAAGTCAGAAACATCGATGAGAGAGAAACATCGATCAGCCGCCTCCTGCACCCCCCCCCCCACTGGGGGTGTGCCCGCAACCAAGGTACATGCCCTTCAGTCTGCAGGCCGATGCTCTATCTGCTGAGCCAAACTGGCTTCGGCTACGCTAATTCTTCTTTGTCCCTCTTCCCCAATAGTGTCCTGTCCACAGGCCGGCACACATCAGTCTGCGTGTATATTTTGCTCACTGCTGTATCCGTAGTGTCAAGCAGAGCTTGGTGCATTGTAGATCCTTGATAAACATTTCCTGAATTAGTAACAGAAGCTACTCTGAGGACTCGAGACCAGGGAGAAGCTGGCTTCAGCTGCTAGGGAAAAGATAGCACGACCTGGGCTGGGAATGGAGAGAGAGCTGTTGACAGGGTCACCTGCTCCTTTTCAAGTTTCCCATCTGTCCCTGCCGCCACTGTCCCCAGGGCAGCAGAATGACCTTAACAGAGAAAATGGACATTGCCTGCCACTGCTCACATTCCTCAGGCTCCCTCTGCAGGGGAGCAGGAGTTAAAAGTGGCCCAGGAACTGAATTGAGTGGCTCTGGAGAGTCAAGATCCTCAGTGCTGGCCCTGCCTGTGTGGCGCAGTGGTTGGCTGTTGTCCCATGCACCCAAGGCCGCTGGTTCGATTCCTGGTCAGGGCACATGGTTAATTAGAAATTCAGAGAGTGGAAATCCTTGCTTTGTTTCCAGCCTTAAGGGGAAAGCAGTCAATACGTCACTACTAAGAATGATACTGGCCGAAACCGGTTTGGCCTAGTGGATAGGGCGTCAGCCTGTGGACTGAAAGGTCCCGGGTTTAATTCTGGTCAAGGGCATGTACCTTGGTTGCGGGCACATCCCCAGTAGGGGGTGTGCAAGAGGCAGCTGATCTATGTTTCTCTCTCATCAATGTTTCTGACTTTCTACACCTCTCCCTTCCTCTCTGTAAAAAAAATCATTACAATATATTTTTTTTTAAAAAAGAATGATACTGACTGTGGTTCAGTTAAATGTTCCTTACCACACTGAGGAACTTTAGCGGAGCGAAATTTGTCCGTTTTGTTTACTGATTTATCCCTAACGTGTAGCTTAATGCAGATAGGAAGCAAGTGTTGGTAAATATTTGTTGAGTGAAAGAATGAATGAGCCTTGCTGGTTTGACTCAGTAGATAGAGGGATCTTGGGTTTGATTCTGGTCAAGGGCACATGCCCAGGTTGTGGGCTTGATCCCCAGTATGAGTCATGCAAGAGGCAGCCGATCAATGATTCTCTCTCATCACTGATGTTTCTACCTCTCTCTCCCTCTCCTTTCCTCTCTGAAATCAATAAGAATATAAAATAAAATTTAAAAATGATTCATCTATATTGTAAAAAAAAAAAAAAGGAATTAATGAGTTTAAGCTGCATGGCATGATAGCTAGTATTGTGGCATTGGACTTACCTAATTAGCAGTGTGATGTAAGGCAATCGATTTACCTTTGTCTTCCTTCTCTGTAAAGCGGGGGTGAGAATGGTACGTGTCCCTTAGCGCTGGTCTGAGGATTTAATGAGAGCACCATGTAAAGCAGGAGCAGAGTCCGGCACTTGGCTAGTATGCAGTGAACATTAACTTTTATTACCTCGCTTCTCGGAACCTTGTTTTCCTCTGTAACAGAGAGACTGTTCTAACCCTCAACTCCTAGAGTTACAATGAGGATTACATGACATGCACACAGCGTGGCCAGCACAATTCCTGGTGTGTACACACACACACACACACACACAAAACCATTAGTGAATGTCCAAGTCCTCTACCTATATTGACCTGGGGGACATGGAGATGATCAATCAAAAACTAAGTCCAGCCAAAACCGGTTTGGCTCAGTGGATAGAGCTTCGACCTATGGACTGAGGAGACCCAGGTTCGATTCTGGTCAAAGGCATGTACCTTGGCTGCGGGCACATCCCCAGTAGGGGGTGTGCAAGAGGCAGCTGATGGATGTTTCTCTGTCATCGATGTTTCTGACTTTCTATCCCTCTCCCTTCCTCGCTGTGAAAAATCAATAAAATATATATTAAAAAAAAAAAAAAACTGAGTCCAGCCCAGCAGGTGTGGCTCAGTGGTTGAGTGTCGACCTATGAACCAGGAGGTGCCATTCGATTCGTCTCCAGTGCGGGGTGTGCAGGAGGCAGCCATTGCTGAGTCTCTCTCATCATTGATGTCTCTCTCTCTCTCCCTCTCCCTGCCTCTCTGAAATCACTAAAAACATATTTTTTAAAAAGAACTATGTCCATCGGAAGCTGATGGCAGAGAAAAGTACAGGGATCATTATGACAGTGTAGTAAAGACTGTGAACATTAATAAAGGAAAACCTAACTGAAATTAAGTTGGGAGGCCAGAAGGGGGAGCTCTCACACAGTACCACTTGATGTCGATTTCAGGAAGCATTGTCAGTTACAGACAGGAACAAACAAGAAAAAAAAGGCAACAGGAAAAAATCATCTATATCTATAAAAACATAATATGCAAATCCACCGGACCACAGAACGACCGGTTGGCTATGATGCTCACTGACCACCAGGGGCAGATGCTCAATGCAGGAGCTGCCCCCAGCCCACAGGCCCCGATTGCCTAATGGGGAACTGGGAATCAAGGGTAGGTGGCAGTGGACTCCCTGCCTTGATCGCAGGCCAGGGCTAGGGACCCTACCCATGCACAAATTTCAGTTATAAACCCCAACAGGAAAAGATGTACATTGCATCTTCTAGGAGAAATTGACTACCCCATTAGCTCAGCCAATGAGAAACCATCATCTCCCTGAACTCTCCTTTTTCTCCAATGGATTTCCCAAACTCTTCCTTTTTCTCTTAAATAATGTTTCTCTCCTTTATTGGACTTGCCTATGGTTTTTGTACAACTTGCTTGCCCCAAATTGCAATTCTTTGCTATGCCCAGATAAACCCATTTTTGCTGATTAAACAAAACAAAAACTACTGTTTTATTTTTAAGGTCAACAGAGGATATATAAAGACTTGTGTGGGAAGAGGAAACAAGATGGTGGCATAGGTAAACACCTATATTGCTGCCTCACACAACAATTTCAAAACTACAACTTAACCACAGAACGAACATCACCCAGAATCACCGGAAAGCTGCCTGAGTGGAAATTCCACAAATGAAAGTAAAGATGGGACACTGTGACTCAGAGGAGCGGCGGAGGGCAGCGTTGCGGATATGCGCAGAGTCAGAGGTGCGCACAAGCGAAAAGGGCAGGAGACTGCAAACCCGGCTGTTTTTCTCGAACCGGGAGGGAGACAAAGGCGTCCCACTGCACTGATTCCCCAGTTCCAGGCAAGGTCCGGGGAACCCACACTCATATGGGGTGAAACTGGACAATAAGGACGAAGCACGCTGAAACTCAGGGGCTGCAAAGGTCCGTGAGCTTGTGGAGAGGGTGTGTAAACTTGGGAACTGGAGAAGTGCGTGAGCACGAAGAGAGGACTCATGACTTGCTCGCTCATTAAGGAGAAAAAAAAGAAAGAACGGAAACCACCAGACTGCATTGTTTTACAACCCTGGGTGAGACTTTGGGTGTGCAGACTCATTTGGGGAGAGGCTGAATTGTCCGGTAGTGGGTAGAGCTTGGTGGCAGCTTTCTCTCAGAGTGCGTGCAGCAATTACCACCAGACACAGAGTCCCAGGTGCCGCATAGCTCGGAGCTGATGGGAAATCAAGACTGCCTGCTCAGCCCAGAGACTCCGCCTATCCAATCTGAGCACAGCTGATCCTCACAGTCAATTGGCCTGCAGGTCAAGCCCTCCTAGTGCTAACAACAATAATCTAGGCTTAACTTCAACAAGACTGTGCAACCCACAAAGGGCTGCACCAAGAGCTTCCACCTCAGGTAACTGGGGAGGCTGAGCCACTGTCCCTTAGAGGACATCTACTCAGGGAAGCAGCCACAATGCAAAGACATGGAAAGAAATCAGATATAAAAAAAAATGGAGGGGAAAAAATGACTGGACATAGAGTTCAAAACCACGGTTATAAGGTTTTTCAAGAAGCTCCTAGAAAAGGCCAATGAACTTAATGAGACCTTCGAAGAAATGAACAAGACTTACAAGGAAGTGAACGAGATCTATGAGGATCTGAACGAGACCCTTGAGGATATGAAAAAGACCAACTAGAAATTAAGCATACACTGACTGAAATAAAAAATATTATACAAAGACCTAAAAGCAATCTAGAGGACCGCAAGAACCAAGTCAAAGATTTGAAATACAGCCGAAACTGGTTTGGCTCAGTGGCTAGAGTGTCGGCCTGTGGACTGAAGAGTCCCAGGTTCAATTCCGGTCAAGGGCATGTACTGTTGCTGAGGGCACATCCTCAGCAGGGGGTATGCAGGGGGCAGCTGATCATTGTTTCTCTCTCATTGATGTTTCTGACTTTCCCTCTCCCTTCCCCTCTGTGAAAAATCAATAAAATATATATTTTAAAAAAGATTTGAAATACAAAGAGGCAAAATCCACTCAGCCAGAAAAGCAAGAAGCAAAAAGAATCCAAAAAATTGTAGGTAGTGTAAGGGACCTCTGGGACAACCTCAATCATACCAACATCTGAATTATAGGGGTGCCAGAAAAAGAGAGAGAGCAAGATAATGAAAACCTATTTGAAGAAATAGTGACCGGTCGAACTAAGATGGCGGCAAAGGCAATACACCTATCTTGCCGTCATAATCAGCAATTTTAATACTACTTAACGAAAGAACAAACACCTTCCAGAATCACCAGAAAGCTCGCCGAGTGAAAATTCCACAAATAAAAGTGAAGATAAGACACTGTGACTCAGAGAAGCGGCGCAAACAGCGTTGAAAGATTCGCACGGAGAGAGGTTTGGAGCGCACGCCGCGGAGAGGGCGGGCGGCTGAAAACCGGCCAGTTTTCTCGAACAGGGAGACAAAGGCATCCCACTGGACTGATTCTCCAGCTCTGGGCGAAGTCCAGAGAACCCACTATCACACGGGGTGAAAACTGGACAGTGGGAGAGCACGCCGAAGCTCGGGTGCTGCAGGGGTCTCCCGGCTTGTGGAGAAGGCAGCTTGCGCGAACAGCTCGGCTGCGAGACGGCGCAGAGAGCGCACCGCGACTTGCCTCTCATTCGGAAAACCGTCAGTCTGCTTTGTTTTACGACCCTGGGTGAGACATTGCACATGCAGACTCATTTTGGGAAAGTCTGAATTCCCCGGCAGCCGGCAGCCGGTGGAGCTCCGCAGCGGCTCTCTCTCAGAGGTGTTGGCGGCCATTGCCCACGGCACAGAGTCCCTGGGGCCGCATAGGGCGGAGCTAACGCCGTCTGCTTGGCCCAGAGACTCTGCTCACCCAACCTGAGCACAGCTGAGCTTCACAGACAATTGGCCTGGAGGTCAATCCTCCAAGTGCTAACAACGATTAACTGAGCTTAACTTCAGCAAGACTGTGCAGCCCATATCCACCTCAGGTAACCGGGGAGGCTGAGCCACTATCCCTAGTAGGAAATCTACCACACAGAGCTAATTGACCAACTCAGGGAAGCAGCCACCATGCAGCAACATGGAAAGAAATCAGATGTGAAAGAAATGGAGGAAAAAAAACGACTGGACATGGAATTCAGAACCACGGTTATAGGGTTTTTTAAGAGGCTCCAACAAAAGATCGAGGCCTATAAGGAAATAAGTAAGACCACAAAGGAAATGAATGAGTCCTACAAGAAAATGAACAACACCCTCCAGGATATAAACGAGAGCTGCAAAGAAATGATCAAGACCAACGTGGAAATGAATGAGTCCTACAAGGAAATGAAAGAAACCCTCAAGGATATAAAGCAGACTCTCAAGGATATGAAAAAGGACCAACCAGAAATTAAGCATACACTGACTGAAACAAAAAATATTATACAAAGACCTGAAAGTGCCCTGGAGCACCCCAAGAACCAAGTTAAAGATTTGAAATACAAAGAGGTAAAATCCACTCAGCTGAAAAAGCAAGAAAACAAAAGAATCCAAAAAATTGAAGATAGTGTAAGGGGCCTCTGGGACAACCTCAAGCATACCAACATCTGAATTATAGGGGTGCCAGAAAAAGCGAGAGGCCAAGACAATGAAAACCTATTTGAAGAAATAGTGACTGAAAACTTCCCACACCTGGTGAAAGAAATTGACTTAGGAGTCCAAGAAGTGCACCGAACCCCAATATATAGGAATCCTAAGAGGACCACACCGAGGCACATCATAATTAAAATGCCAAGAGCAAAAGACAAAGAGAGAATATTAAAAGCAGCAAGAGAGAAACAGTTGGTTACCTAGAAGGGAGCACCCATACGACTGTCAGCGGATTTCTCAACAGAAACGATGCAGGCCAGATGGGAGTGGCAAGAAATATTCAAAGTGATGAACAGCAAGAATCTACAACCAAGATTACTCTATCCAGCAAAGCTCTCATTCATAATTGAAGGTCAGATGAAGTGCTTCGCAGATAAGAAAAAGCTAAAGGAGTTCATCACCACCAAACCAACATTATATGAAATGCTGAAAGATATTCTTTAAGAAGAGGAAGAGGAAAAAGGTAAAGATGAAAATTATGAACAAGAAATACACATCTATCAACAAATGAACATAAAAATCAAGTGAATTGATAGGCTGCTGAACAGGATAGACTGGTGAATATAACAGAGACATGGACATAGAGAGGGAATGGACTGACAATTCTTGGGGAGAAAAGGGTTGTGGGAAGTGCAGCAAGAGACTGGACAAAAATCTAGCAACAATGGGAGAGGACAGTGGGGAGGGGGAGGTGAGGGTGGAGGGTGGGATAGGTACAGGGTGGAGGGAAGCTATAGCGGGATAAAAAGGGGAAACAATGTAATTAATAAACTGAACAATAAAGATAAAAAAAAATAAAAAAATAAAAAAGAAATACTGCCGAGACCGGTTTGGCTCAGTGGATAGAGCGTCGGACTGCGGACTGAGGGGTCCCGGGGTTCGATTCCAGCAAGGGCATGTATCTTGGCTGCGGGCACATCCCCAGTAGGGGGCGTGCAAGAGGCAGCTGATCGATGTCTCTCTCATCGATGTTTCTGACTTTCTATGCCTCTCCCTTCTGCTCTGTAAAAAATCAATAAAATATATATTAAAAAAAAAAAAAGAAGTAGTGACCGAAAATTTCCCCCACCTGGTGAAACAAATTGACTTAAAAGTCCAAGAAGCGCACAGAACTCCAAACTATAGGAATCCAAGGAGGACCACACCAAGACCCATCATAATTAAAGTTCCAAGAGCAAAAGACCAAGAGAGAACATTAAAAGCAGCAAGAGAAAAACAGTTATTTACCTATAAGGAAGCACCCATATGAATGTCAGCAGATTTCTCAACAGAAACTATGCAGGCCAGACGGGAGTGACGAGAAATATTCAAAGTGATGAAAAGCAAGAATCCACAACCAAGATTACTCTACCTAGCAAAGCTATCATTCAGAATTGAAGGTCAGTTAAAGTGCTTCACAGATAAGAAAAAGCTAAATGAGTTCATCACCACCAAACCAGTATTATATGAAATGCTGAAAGATATTCTTTAAGAAGAGGAAGAAGAAAAAGATAAAGTGTAAATTATGAACAACAAATACACATCTATCAACAAATGAATCTAAAAATCAAGTGAATTAAAAATCTGACGAACAGGATAAACTGGTGAATATAGAGAGGGAATGGACTGACAGTTCTTGGGGAGAAGAGGGGTGTGTGAGGTGCAGCAAGAGACTGGACAAAAATCATGCACCTATGGGAGAGGACACTGGGGGGGGGAGGTAAGGGAAGAGGGTGGGATGGGTACTGGGTGGAGGGGAGCTATAGGGGGAAGAAAAGGGGGAACAATGTAATTAATAAACTGAACAATAAAGATTAAAATATTTAAAAAATAAAATAAAATACATAAAAAAATTATTGATGTAAGAGAGAGAAACATTCATTTGTTGTTCCACTTTTTTACAGGTTCAATGGTTGGTTCCTGTATATGCCCTGGACCTGGATCAAACCCACAACCTTAATGTACGGGAAGGACACTCTCACCAACTGAGCTACCTGACCAAGGGCACTAATTCCTTTTCATCACTTGTTTCTGTAACTTTTGCTTCTTGTCCCAATTCAAAATAAATATGTCTTTTAAAATTAGGCTGAGGAAAAATCATCAATGTCACTGATTTATTATGTGAAAAAATTTATTTATCGAAGGGCATCTTATTTTCCATCTACATAGACAAAAGACATGACAGGACTATAACAAAATATAGCAGTAACCACTCATTGGTAGGATTTATTGTGAATTGCACTTTCTCCTCTGAGCTCTTGGAGGTTTTACAAACGTTCTAAATTAAGAGTTTTGGCATTTTTTGCTATTGGAATTCAAATTAACAAAAACTACAAGTCCCGGCAGACATCGTTCCTCCAGCTTCTGAAGTCCCGCCTTCCACCGGCACAATGATCACTGGGATTCCTAGTCCAGCAGCTGAAGCAAGGTGGGGCGCCTAGTACCGGCACAGATGAGAGAGGAGAATTGCTGCTATTCTGACCAATGGACGGTGCGCACTGGGCGTCAGTGACGTATGAACAGCGAATGAATGAACGTCTAACTGTGATTGACGTGTATTCTAGCCTACGGGAGGCTTGTGAGGCGGGGCGCTGCGCGGCGGTCGTAGTGCGAACCATGGGAGGCGGCTGGTGGTGGGCTCGGGCCGCCCGCCTGGCCCGAATACACTTCCGGGGGCTGCCGCTGCCGCCTCCGCGGCCCAGGAGCGGGGGCGCCCGGGGGTCCTTCGCCCCTGGTCACGGCCCCCGCGCCGGGGCTTCGCCGCCCCCCGTGTCCGAGCTGGACCGCGCGGACGCCTGGCTCCTCCGGAAGGCTCTTGAGACAGGTGTGGGGCAGGGGCGAGGGGCGGCCGGCTGCAGACGGACGGGGGTCGGGATGGACAAGCTGTCCGCGCGCGCGAGTGGGAGAGGGGATGAGGCTCCTGCTAGAAACGGGGCCCGGATTCGGGAGGGAGGGAGGGAGGCTTCCGTATACGCGCAGGGAAGCGCTGGCAGCAGAGCGCAGTGTGTCCGCAAAGGAGAGAGGTTGTGGGTGGGACGGGGCAGTGGGGTGCAGTGGGGATCGGAGAGGCCGGGCGGGCTAGGACGGGCATCGGATGAAATTGCGCTGTCGGGACGAGAGAGGCCGCCGGAGAAGGCTGAGGGCGGGGGAATCTACCGCGGGGTCCGCGATGGAGGGGCCAGTTCGCCTTGAAGAGGGGACCACCCCGCCTAAGGCGGGAGTGTGGATCGATACCGCAGAGGGGGGAGTTCCTGATTCGAGAAGGGACAGCCAATAGAAAGAAAGTTATGGGCTGATTGGAGGGCGAAGTGATCCAGGCTGCAGTGGGCGGGGCCTCATGCCAGGCTGGGGGAGGACTGGCTAAGAGGATGAAGGGATGAGGAGTTGTAACTCAACTAGTCTGTTAGCCCTGCACCGGATGTGAAGGCCATCCAGCCTGGGTGAGGGAGCGGTGTGCGGCAGGAGGTCTGAGAAAGAAGTGAGAGGGCAGCCCATGGGTGGGGGTGACCAGGATGACATCTTGGGCTCTTCCTGTCCTCAGATTTAGCTTCTGCAATTTTGGTTCCAGAACCTCCAGATTTTGCAGACTTGTCTTGAATATTCGGTATTGCAGAGTTTGGGGAAGTCGGATTCTGAGATGGGGAATAAGGTTATTGGGGGGCGGGGAGCTGCCAAGACATGGTGAGAATTTGGAGCGGGATGGGGTGGTGGGATGACAAGCCCCTCAGTTTGACTGGGCTGAGGCACTTTGGGGGCAGGGTTGGCTGGTGCTGATTCTCTCCCATCTCCTCCCTCCCTCCAAGCCTTCCTCTCCTGGTTTCGAAATGGCCTCCTGGCCTCCGGCATCGGGGTCATCTCCTTCATGCAGAGTGACATGGGCCGGGAAGCTGCCTATGGTGAGTGCAGACCCCCGCTCTTGCTCCCACCAGGGAGTGTGGATGCCCCCCCAACACTGGTGAGTGTAGATTCCCTCCTGCTCCCTCGCCCCAATATTAAGTACAGAACCCCTCATTCTCCCCCCACCAGAAGCCATCTCACCCTCACGGTGCCCACCTCCCACGCACCCCACTGCCCATCAGAGTGGGTGGTCCAGGGCATGGCTGTGGGTCTGCCCTCCAGTCTGACTTCTCAACAAAGACGAGGGTCCTAGTCCCAGCCCCTCCAACTCTGTCTTTGCTCTCAGACCCCCACCCTTCCTCTGATCCTGGACCCCACCTCTGAATCCTTGGCACCCCTCTGCTATAGTCTCATGCCCAGTGCCGTGGCTCTGTACTACCCGACCCCTGCTCTGCCCTTGAGTTTGCCCCATCCCACTCTGAATCCACCTCAGTCCCCTGCCGCCCCGTCTCCAGATCTGCCCCCTCATTGGCCTTCTTCCCTAGCCCCCGGCCCCCAGAGACCCCAGGCCTCGCCTTCACTGGTCCTGACTTCCGCCCTCTCCCACAGGCTTCTTCCTGCTGGGCGGCCTGTGCGTGGTGTGGGGCGGCGCCTCCTACGTGGTGGGCCTGGCGTCGCTGCGGGGACCTATGCAGCTCTCGCTGGGGGGCGCGGCTGCAGGCGTGGGGGCCGTGCTGGCCGCGGGCCTGCTCTGGGCCTGTGCTGTCGGCCTCTACATGGGCCAGCTGGAGCTGGACGTGGAACTGGTGCCCGAGGACGATGGGACGGCCGCTGCGGAAGGCCCGGACGAAGCAGGGCGACCACCGCCAGAGTGAGCAGCAGGGCCGGGGGAAGGACCGAGGACCCGAGGCCTGAGGCCGCGTCAGGCTGGCCAGGGTCCAAGGACCAGGACATTAAACCTGACCCTTCCCTTCCTCCAAGTGGTGGTTCCTGTGACGGGAAGGCTGGGCCTGCCGCGGGGTGGGAGGAAGGAGCGAGGGGCTCCATAGTCCCCAGAGACCGAGCCACAGGTGGGGAGCAGGTCTTTAATTCTGACAGAGCGCTGATGGTCTGAGAGCCCTGTCCCCCGCCCCCGTAGGGCCTGCACCCACCCCCCCAGGGTCCAGCTCTGTAGGGAGGCTCTCCTCGTCATCAGTCCCCCTTGCGCTGCGCCCTGGTGCCCGTGGGCCCCGGGTAGGGCAGGCCCAGGGGGGGGTAGAAGGCCTCTGGGAAGGGGGGGCCGGGGCCCAGCCTCTGCAGATGTGGGTACATGAGGCCCAGCTCTGTGGGGCCATAGCGGATGGTGCTGGGCGCGCACAGGCCCCGCACGACGGGGGGCAGGAGGCCCGCGTGGAGCAGGGACGGTGAGGGGTGGCCGGGGGGCACCAGGCCCCATGGCCGCACGAGGTCCTGCTTCTGGGCCGCCGCGCGGATGACGGAGGTGAACTCCCGCCGCGGCGGGGCTGGGCGGCCCGCTGGCTGCTCGTCTCCGCTGTCCCCCGGGTCTTCCGCGTCCCCACGGCCAGGCTCCTCTTTGATGCACTGGGCCTGGGCCTGGGGGGCCACCTCCTCGTCTGGGGGGGCAGCCTGCTTCCCTTGCGCCGGAGGAGCTGGCTCTAGAAGGAGATTTGAAGGGCGCTGTGTGTGTGCCCAGCCCTCGGCCCGGCCATCGGTGGAGACTCGGCGGGGCTCCGCTGGGCTCGTCTCCCCCCAGGGGACGACACCTGGCTCTGTCTGCAGACTCTTGGTTGTCGCAACCGGGGAGGAGGGTGCTCCTGGCACCCAGTGGGGAGAGGACAGGGGTGCTGCTGAGGACCCCACGGTGCGCAGGGCAGCCCCAAGCAAAGGCCGCCTGGTCCCCAAGGGCGGCGGGGCGAGGATGGGACACCCTGGGCCAGCCCGGGCTAACGGTCTCCTGGGCACGAGGTGTGCCGTGTCTGTGCCACACGACACAGGGCGCTGGCCACGTCTGGCTGCGGATGCTTGAGGACCTGGGCTTTCGGCTTTAAGACGCAGCCAGCCCTCTGTGGCTGGTGGCTTCTGCCCTGGACAGGCCGGGAGCCAGGGGGGCCGGGAGCCTGCGGGGTCGGCGGGGGGCTCACTTGCGGGTTCCGGCTCGGGGCTGGACGCGTCCTCACGGGCCTCGCTGGCCGGGAGCTGGAAGGCGTCCAGAGGGGTGTGGCCGCCCTCCGCTTGGCTGCGAGGAGACGGGGCTGGAGCCGGGTTCCCGGGGGAGGGCACACGTCTCTGCCCCCCCAGGCTTGTGGGTGTAGAGTCCCCCTCCCATCTGAGTGCGGACACCCCGCCTCAGTGAGTATAGTGTCTCCACCCCGAAGCACTCAGCCTGGTGACTGGACCCCAGACTCCAAGTTGGCTTGTGGCCCAGCTTGGCCCCACCCCGAGGCCCCCCGGGTGCGGCCCCTGGGTGTCACTCCGAGGTGTCCCCAGGCCCCTGCTGCTCCACTGGCACCCGTGTCTTCCTGCCTAACTGCTGCCCCTCTGGGGCGGTCAGGGCCCAGCAAGGCAGAGGGTGGTCACCCCGTCACCTGCCCGGTCTGGCCTTTCCCAGGACCTGCCCCAGCTTCCTCCCTCCTCACACAACGGGGGGGGGGGGGGGGTCCTTTCCAAAAGCGGGCAGGGCTGTGACCCTCTCCAGCTCCAGCCCCGCCGGCTCCCAGTGCCCCAGGATCAGGTGCAGACCCTCAGCCAGCCCTGCGGGCGCCTCAGACCGGCCTCACTGTCATCTGCTCTCCGCTCCTGTGCTTCCTGCAGCAAGGACACCCCCCCTCTTCCAGTCCTTTGCTCTCTGTCCCCCCACTTCCTGCTTCAGCCTCCTCTGGCTTGTCCCTCTGGAAGCCCCCCCTGTGGGCCCAGCCCCTGTGGGGGGCAGGGCCCAGCCTCACCTGAGCACGTAGCTGACCCAGAGCACGTGGCGCTCCCCCGGGCTCTTGCCGCTCACGGCCACGGTGGCCACGGACTGCAGCCACACGAAGCCCCCCGCGCGCTGCAGCCAGCGGTAGTAGCCGGTCACCACCTGGCCCTTGTCCAGCACTGGGCCCGGCCAGGGGCCAGGGGACAGACAGGAGGACAGGCGGAGGGAGATGAGACAGGTGGGCAGGAAGGTGGATGGGGAGGTGAGCAGAGAGGAGACAGGCGGGGCAGGGAAAGATGGGGAGGGACAGGAAGGATGAGATGGTGGGAGAAGAGAAAGGCCGGATACAGAGGGGGCAGCACAGGGGTTGAGGGGGTGGGAGGCCCGCAGCCAGCCCCGCTCCCACCGCCGCCCCGCTCCCACCGCCGCCCCGCGCAGGGCGCTGCTGCGCTGCTGGCTGAGCTGAGCCCCTGGAGCTGGGAAAGGGAGGGCCCGACCACCCGGAAACGGGCTGAGGCCTGGGGTGACATGGGGGGGGGTCCCTCACAGTCCAGGTGGCTCCGGCGGATCCTGGCCGCATCCTGTCCGTGGACAAACTGGTAGCAGCTGCGCCCCACCAGCTCGGCGGGCCCCAGGTCCATGTGCTCGCTGACTCTGGGGGGGGCGGGGGGGGCGGGTGGCTCTGCAGTCCCCGAGGGTGGCCACTCTCTGGAGCTCTGAGCCTCAGTTTCCCCTCCATAAACTGCAATCGCGGCTCCCCTCACTGTCATTGACCCCCGCCCCGCCGCCGGGTGCAGGAGGAGCGCCTGAGAGGAGGGACCCGAGGGGCCGGGGCTTGGGCCAGGAGGGGGGAAGCTCTGCCGAGGGCGCCCCGGAGGGAGGGAGCGCACGGACCCCCGAAGGCACAGCTCTCAGTGCTCTTCCCCTCCCGCGGCCCCCCGAGCCCAGCCCCGGCCCCTACCTGCTCTCACAGGCCAGGATGGTGAGCCCCAGGCTGAGCCGGAAGACCACCATGTGTCCGTGCAGCGGCAGCTCGGCCAGCGGGGCCGGGGGCAGCGTGTGGCCGAGGGCCACGAGGCCCAGGGCGCGGGCCCGGAGGCGGCCGGTCACGTGGATGACCTGCGGGAGGGGGTGCAGGGGGTGCGCTCGGAGGAGGGGCGGGGTGGGGGGAGAGGCTCCCGCTGTCACCGGCTGGCTCTGGGGGGGACAGGGCGGGCGGGAGTGCGGGAGGTCCCTCCCCACCCCGCATTCCCCCCCGCCCCCATTCCCCAACCCCGCATTCCCCCCACCCCTCATTCCCCCCCGACCCCGTTCCCTCCACCCGCATTCCCCCCTCCCCGCATTCCCTCCACCCTGCATTCCCCCCTCCCCCACCCCGCATCCCCCCTCCCCCGCAGCGAGGATGCGGAGGCAGAGGCGGTGCCAGGAGCTCACGCCCACCTTGTACCCCGAGGCCTTGACGTGCAGGCCGCGCTTGGTGAGGGTGGATTTCATGCGGATGAAGAAGGAGCGCTCCTGGGCCCGGGAGGAGGGGGACGCCTGGGCGGGGCTGGCCTCTGGGGCGGAGTGGGGAGGGGAGGGGAGAGGAGTGGGGTTCTGGGGAGGAAACACACGCAGGCCCCCCCTCCCCGCCCCCTTCAGAGCCCGCAGAGGCCGGTCCGGGCGCACTCGGCCCAGGCACCGGACGGCTCTACAAGCTCATTGGCGGCTACGCTGACCCCCCCCCCCCCCCCAGCAGCGGCCTTTCTGAGCTCAGCTCTGACCCCTCCTTCTCTCCTGAAGCCGCCGCGGCTCCCAGGACCCTGGCGAGGAAGCCTCCCTGGGACCTATCACTTGGGCAGGAACTGCGTCCCCGACACCCTCTGGGTCAGCCATCTCCTTCGGGAAGCCCCTGACACCCCCCCCCCCCGAGGGAGCCTGTCTGGGGGCTCACGCCACACCTGCCCCGGCTGGGCACAGCCTCCTTCACTGGACGGGGAGCCCCGGAGGGTGGGGCTGTGGCTGTGGTCACTGCTGTGTCCCCAACCTGCCCGGCACAGAGCTGGGCGCAGAGCAGGCACCAGGCACAGCAGCAGGGACGCCCCACAAAGGGCCGTTAGCTTGGAGGCCCCAGGTACAGGCGTAAACGTGCTCACGCCCAGATGACCCGGGGCCTCAAATTCAGGTGCAAACATCGTCACAGCCCCACACATGCCCCGAACATCTCCCCAAACTTGCAATCACTGCTGGCAACTCAGATGGTTCTGGTGCAAAGCAAACCCCATGTAAGGAAAGTGGACCTCACAGTCATCCCCTCCACACCTCGGAGCTCAAAGGAACTGTCGGGGTAACTGACACCCTCCCTCCTCCGTCTGGAGTGGAGTTTTCCATTGGAAAGAAAGGTGGGGAATTTCTGTCTAGATCCTGGAGCCAGACAAACCGGGATTGGAATCTAGCTCAACTTACAGCTGTGACCTAGGACAGGTGACTTAACCTCGCTGCGCCGTGCCTCAGTTTCCCCCTCTGTAACACGAAGAGAGTAAGAGGTCCTGCTCTGTGGGACTGTGGTTAGGGTTCGTGAAATGGAGTTCTTAAAGGCACAGCACATGCAAACGCCCAGTAAGCGCGCACCTTTATTCACCTGTCACCCACAGGCTGCCAGAGGGAGGCGCAAAAACTGGGGGATTCAGGCAATCTTAGGGAGCCAAGTCTTCCTGCCTCAGTGTAGACTCTACAAACTTTTTTTGCACAACTCGAAGGAGAGTGGGTTTTGTTAAAATGTCGCTGGATACTGATAGACCCTCCCTCCCCACAACTGGTGGGCGGAGTTGTCATGTAGCCAGCACCTGCCAAATGCCTTAGGGCCTCCCTCCCCACTCCGGGTCCAGGGGTGCCCAACATCCCCTCCCCCTTAAAAGGCACCTTCACCCCACACGTTCTCTCTCTCTCTCTCTCTCTCTCTCTCTCTCTCTCTCTCTCTCTCTCTCTCGTCTCTTCTCTCTGGCCTGTCTGTTTCATCTTTCACATACAATGTACCCATTGTCCCTGCATCAGGCCTCACTCTTTGGGGGCCCTTGGAATTACCTATCTCAGGAGTATCAGCAAGCGAGGAGGAAGAGGAGGAAGAGGAGGGGATTGAGGGTGAGGTGGGGGGCCCGGAGGTCCGGGTCCGCAGGCCCAGTTGCTCCAGGACCTCTGAGTGGTCCCCGGGATGGATGTAATCGAAGACGCTACTGCCCGTCAGCTCCACCTGCCGGCGAAGGAAAGGAATACAGGGGCGGGTGAGGCCCGCAGTCACTACTGCCCCCAACACCCCCACGACAGCCCCTGATGGCCAACTGTTCATTCACTTACAGACAGGACTACTTCATGTCCATCTTGTGTTTTTATTCGAATTTTCAAAAAAACTTTTTTTTAAACCTTCATCTGAGGACATTTTTTCCCATTGATTTTTTTAGAGAGTGGGAAGGAAGGGAGGAGAGAGAGAAACATCAATGAGAGAGTTACATCGCTGGGTTGCCTTGGATCAGCAGCCCAGACACGTGCCCTAGACCGGGAATTGGAACTGAACCTCGACCCTTCAGTGTTCAGTGTGCAGGCCCAGGCTCTGTCGCTGCGTGGCCGGGGGCAGGGGCAAAAGGAACATCTTTGAAAATATATATTTTACTGATTTGTTTACAGAGAGGAAGGGAGAGGGATAGAAAGTCAGAAACACCCATGAGAGAGAAACACTGATCAGCTGCCTCTTGCACACGCCCTACTGGGGATGTGCCTGCAGCCAAGGTACATGCCCTTGACCGGAATCGAAACTGGGACCCTTCAGTCCGAAGGCCGACGCTCTATCCACTGCGCCACACCGGTTTCGGCCAAAAGGAACATTTGCACAGGAGGAGACTAACCTAGGCTCTTCCCTGCCCTCCCACTTCAAGGCCAGTGGTCACTAAGGACTTTCTGCCCCGCCTGGTCTGCTAAGAAGCTGTGTAGAGCCCTAGCCGGGTTAGCTCAGTGGAACGAGCATCGACATACGGACTGAAGGGTCCCAGGTTCGATTCCGGTCAAGGGCACATGCCCAGGTCGCGGGCTCGATCCTCAGTGGGGAATGTGCAGGAGGCAGCCGATCAATGATTCTCTCCTCACTGATGTTTCTGTCTCTTACTCTCCCTTCCTCTCTGAAATCAATAAAAAAACACATTTTTTAAAAGAAGCTGTAGGGAGTTGGGATGGGGAGGTATCATAGCTTCTAACTTACAGCAAACAGCTATGCCCTGAAATGAATCACAGGATGTCCCAGCAGGAATGGGGTTCAAGATACAGTGGAATTAGGATGTTTCAGTCAGACAGACTTCTGCCTTCAAACCGCCCCCCAATCTTGCATCAGTCCCACACCTCCCCCAACCCAGGCCCCGTATTCTCCTGGCTGTTCCTGCCCCAGCTTCCTCACTGGTCGTCTGGCCTCAGTCCCCACTCAAATGGGGACCCTCCACAGGTTACCCATCCGGCCGGCTGTGGCCCGCCTCCCCTCACACCTCCCAGAGCTGATGCAGGTGGGTAGGGGGTGGGGAGAGATATCTGTAATAATGTCAACAATTCAAAAGAAAACAAAACCCCTCCCGGCTCCCACTGCCCCTGGGCTTGGGGTCATCCCCTGAACCCCTCCCCTCCTCCAGCCCTTCCCACACCAGCTTCAAGCCTCTCCTCCTTCCTGCCCTCCCGTTCTCTTCTTCATATTTCCCTTCTTTCTGGTTCACCCTCCTCCAGAAATCAACAACTCACAAAAAACTGCCTACAAAGACCAAAGCACTGCATTGTCAGAATTTACCATCCCCTCAAAATCTTTCTAAAAGCGATAAAAGGTGGTAGCAATTGGTATTGACTGGATGGGCGAGACCTACGAAGCCACAAGGAGCCAGGACTCCCAACACAGGGGCTTCCAAACGCCACAGAAAACCTGTCAGCGCTCCCAGGTCCCCAGCCCCGCCTTATAAATTGTTGTGATCTTTAAAAACTGTGAAGAAACAGCTTTGGCTCAATATGGTCTATTTGGCCACCACTCATCGGCAAACTGGTGTTTCTACTCATTTGCTTCTTTCAAATTGACCTGTTACTTTTTGTTTTGTTTTTAAATATTTTTACTGATTTCAAGGAGGAAGGGAGAGATAGAAACACCAATGATGAGAATCATTGATTGGCTGCCTCCTGCACGCCCCCTACTGGGGATGGAGCCTGAAACCTTGACCTGCATGGAACCCGGGACCCTCAGTCTGCAGGCCCACACTCTATCACTGAGCCAAACCAGCTAGGACTTGTTTTGTTTTTAAACTATTTTTTCTTTTTTTAAAAAAATATATTTTATTGATTTTTCACAGAGGAAGGGAGAGGGATAGAAAGTCAGAAACATGGATCAGCTGCCTCTTGCACGCCCCCTACTGGGGATGTGCCCGCAGCCAAGGTACATGCCCTTGACCGGAATTGAACCTGGGACCCTTCAGTCCGCAGGCCGATGCTCTATCCACTGAGCCAAACCGGTTCGGCTTAAACTATTTTTTCTTTGACCCGTGACTTCGATAACCTTCCTCTGCCTGTGAGGAGGAGCCATGTTGGATGCCATGTGGGGTTCCAAGGAATGCACTTTGGGAACCACGGATCCAGTCCCTTTTCCACGCTGGGATGGTGCGGTCAGGAGAGAGGAGGGGGGTGCCCCGGCGGCCCGGGGAGATGGCGGTTGTGCCAGGCCAGGCCTCCTACCGACGTCCTTACCTGTGAGAGACCCAGGTAGATGGAGACGGTCTCTGAGATGTAGAGGAACTTCCCCTCCTGGTTCAAGGCAAACACGAAGCCATCCAGGGACTAGAGTGGGAGGGAGAGGGAGAGGAGGGCTGGCTTCTGTAAGAGGTTCTGAAATCTTATCTCTGCCGGGATGGGTTATTTTGGGGGAGGGGAGGACGGGGCTTCACTGGCCCAGGAAGGGGGACCCCAGCATGCGCCTCCCAGTCCCGGCGCTCTCCTGCGATGGATGCGGGAGAGAGGGGTGCTGTTCTCCGAGGTGGCCACCAGGTGGCAGCACGGAGCAGCAGGCAGGGAAAGGGCCTCACCTGCAAGATGTGTCCTCCCAGGTGCTGCTCGAAGATTTCGGAAACCAGTGCCACGGGGCCCCTGCGGCCTGGGGCTGGGACAGAGGGACCGTGAGGCTGGGGCCTGCGGTCTGGCCGACCCTGGCCTTCTGAGAAGGACCCAGGGAACCAGGCTACAAATTTCCTCTCTTCCTCCCAGTCCTGTAGCCATCATGGGGTACTGAGGGACCCGCCCCCCCCCCCCCCCAGCCCTGTGGGGGAGAGACCTGAAATGTGGGGAGGAGTGAGAGGGGCAGAGGTAGGCTGGACAGACAGAAAGACAAAGAGACACCAACGTATACAGAAAGGGATTCATCCATCCATCCAGCCAGCAAACTCTCCCTGAGCGCCTGTGGCCAGGCTCTGTGTCGGGAACACAGGGGTGACCCAGCCAGCCTGGTCCTACCCTCACCGGCACCCAGGCTACGGCACAAAAACAAGTAAAAACTGAACAAGGAATTATCATTTGTGCTATGAGGAATCAAATAGATTATGTGGCCCTAGCCCGTTTGGCTCAGTGGACAGAGCATCGGCCTGCAGACTGAAAAGACCCAGGTTTGATTCTGGTCAAGGGCATGTTCCTTGGTTGCAGGCTCCTCCGGGGCCCCCAGGCCCTGGAAGGGGCTCTTGCAAGAGGCAACCAATCGATGTGTTTCTTTCACATCGACATTCCTCTCTATCTTTCCCTCTCTCTTCTACTCTCCCTAAAATAAGTGGAGAAATATCCTCAGGTGAGGACTTAAAAAATAATGATAATAAATAGATATGAAATGAAGAGGAAGGTGGTGAGGCCTGTTGGAGGAGGAGAGGGAGTAGCTGAGCTCAGACCTGAAGGATGAGAAGGCGGCAGAGAGGAGACTGAAAAGGAGAGACACACGCAGAGACGGGAACAGAGCACAGGCAGAGGTTGAGAGGCAAAGGCGCAGAGGGATAAGTAGACGGCCAGAGGAAAGTACAGAGAGATCTAAAGGACATTACAGCTCAACAACCACCCAACTGAAAAGTGAGCAAAGGACCTGGATAGACATTTCTCCAAGCAAGATATACAAACGGCTAATAAGTCCATGAAAAGATGCTTAAACTCATTTGCAAAATGCAAATCAAAACCACTATGAGAGACCACTTCACACCCACTAGGATGGCTAACCAGACAAACAGACAGACAGACAGACACACAGAGAAAGGTGCCAGGCGAGGCTGCGGAGAAACTGCACGCCGCCCTAGCCCGTGCGATGATGGTGGGAATGTTAATGGCACAGCTGCTCTGGAACTCAGTGAGTTAAACACGGAACTCCATCTGACCCGGCGATGCCACTTGTAGGCATGTGCCCCCAAAGCATCACAGACATGCTCTAGCAAACTCCTGTTCACAAATGCGCACAGCGGCACGTTCCTCACAGCCCGCGGTGGAAACAAATGTCCGTTAACTGACGAACAGTCAGGCCACAGAGCATCACTCAGCAATAAAAGGGAAGGAAGCCGTGATCCTAACTGCGACTTCGGCGAACTTTGGACACATCGTGCTAAGTGAGCCGAGCGGAGCCTGAGAGGACCTCTATTGTACGGGAGGCGCGATGCACAAAATTCATGCTAGGGGCTCCGCCCTCGCAGCCCCGCCCACTGGTCGTTTGGAAGATCCTTCCACCATCTGGTCTAATTAGCATATTAGCTCTTTATTATATAGGATGATTGCATTGATATGAAATGTCCAGAATAGACAAGTCCCTAGAGACAGAAAACAGATTGGTGGTTGCCTGGGGCTGGAGTTGGGGGGGGGAGGGGCATGGCTGTCAGGGGAACAGGGTTTTCGGCCATGATGAACATGTTTTGGAACTAGTCAGAGTGATGGTTGCCCGATATTGTGAAGATACTAAATGCCACACTAAATTGTACACTTTAAAATGGTGAATTTCATGTTTTAAATTTTACCTAAAAAAAAAAAATGCCCTAAACAGTTTGGCTCAGTGGATAGAGCATTGGCTTGCAGACTGAAGGGTCCTGGGTTCGATACCGATCAAGGGCATGTATCTTGGTTGCGGACACATCCCCAGTGGGGGGTGTGCAGGAGGCAGCTGATCGATGTTTCTCTCTGATGAATGTTTCTAACTATCTCTCTCCCTTTCTCTCTGTAAAAAAAATCAATGAAATATATATTTTTAAGTTTTTTTAAGAGATAGGGCCTGGCCAGTGTGGCTCAGTGGTTGAGCCAAGAACCAGAGGTCCTGGTTTGATGCCGACTGTAGGCTCAATCCCCAGTATGGGGCGTGCAGGAGGCAGCGGATCTACGTCGATGTTTCTATCTCTCTTCCTCTCCCTTCCTCTATCTCTAAAAGTCAATAAAAACATAGAGAGGTGGAGAGGCCCTAACGGTTTGGCTCAGTGGATCGAACGTCGGCCTTCGGACTAAAGAGTTCCAGGTTCGATTCCGGTCAAGGGCACATGCCCAGGTTGTGGCTTGATCTCCAGTGGGGGACTTGCAGGAGGCAGCCAATCAATGATTCTCTCCTCGTTGATGTTTCTCTCTCTCTCTCTCTCCCTTCCTCTCTGAAATCAATAACTATATATATATGTTTAAGAGAGAGATGGAGAGATGGAGAGAAAATGGGATGCAGAGAGGGGACAGGCAGAGACAGACAGAGGCCCGGCCCCCCAAGGCAGGAGCTGAGGGCCCAGACACCGCCTGGAGGTGGGCAGATAGGCAGAGGTCATGGACCTTGTTCCCACCCATGACCCCTTCCCTGACCCTGTGGGGAACGCCCCCCAAGCCCAGACTGGGGAGCCAGGGAAAGGATTCCGTGACCTCAGGGTCCCCAGGTGCCTGGCTCCTGCAGGGTTGGATCCAGGTTCGGGGTCCAGTCGCGCCTGTCCCTCTCTGGTGTGCCCTGGAGCCAGTCGCTTCACCTCTCTGTGCCTCAGTTTCCCCCTCTGCCAAGCGGGTTTGCTAAGAGCGCAGTCCCGCCAGGCGGGGTGAGCATTCAGTCAGCTTAAGGGACTTCTAGAAAGGGCCTCGCTGGGCCTGACCCACAGCAGGTGCCGGGAAATGCGGAGCCACAATGAGTATTAATGGCGTGATTACTATTGTTATTTCCAGACCAGCCAAACAGCAGGCGGCGAAGACACGCCCCTCCGCCAATCAGGGCGCCCGCCCCGCCCCCTGCTGCCTAGGCCCCGCCCCTCCTCGCAGGCGCTCTCCCAGCCCCGCGCGGTTCCATCCTTTCCCACCCTTGCCTGGAGCTCCACGAACAATAACTGGGAGTGGGGGTGGGGTGGTTAACGGGGTCCCCTCCCCCGAGATGCAGCGCGAACAAGCTGGGTGACAGGCGGGAACAATGCTGCTTGCTAATTGTTGCAATTTTCCCCTGTCATTTTTGCTAATTCCTTCATTTTCCCTCTCAGAGGATCAGCCCGGGTCAGGCTGAACGGCTGCAATTAACCGCGTTAATGGGCGCGTCGGGACGGGGGTGGGCGTGCGGGGAGGGCTCAGCCACTGGCTGTTCCCCCAAAACACTGGGCCTGTGCCCTGGGATGGGGAGCGCTGGGGTCTGTCCCATCGCTGACCACTGACCGGTGAGCTTCCTCACCCCCAGGCTGTCCCTCCTCAAACCCTCCAATTTCCCAACTCCTGCCCCTGTGTTTCCTCCTCTCTACCCAAATACCTCAGTTGCTCTCTCCCCCAAGTAGTTACTCCCAGATTTGCCCCCTTCATTACTCCTAGATTTGCCCTCTCCTCACGTCCAAACCTCAACCATCACTCACTCATTCAACAAACATTTGCTGTTTTTTATTGGAGCCTGATTCTGCTGCAGAAGAAAAATTGCCCCAGTTGCCACCATCCCTTACAGACTGGGGTCTGAGGGCCTCTCCCAAGCCTCAGGAGCCCCCCTCCACGGCCCATCCCAACTGGGGGAGGGGTTTTGGGGGGGAGGGGGGAGGGAAGAAGGACTGAAACTTCACCACCTATGAAGGCCAAGGCCTGAGAGAAGGAACACCCACCGCAATCAGAGGGTGTGGGCGTGAGGGCCGGAGGGGGGCATTTCTGCCTCTACCTTCCCTCAGCCTCATCTGTAAAATGGGTCCAGTGAGTGAGCAGAATGGGTTTGTGCTGTCAGTAGCACAGAGCCAGGCACACAGTAGGTGCATAATCCCTGAATCTTGCCAACATTCTTTTTAAAAATATATATTTTATTGATTTTTACAGAGAGGGAGAGGGATAGAGTTAGAAACATTGATGAGAGAGAAACATCGATCAGCTGCCTCCAGCACACTCCCCACTGGGGATATGCCGGCAACCAAGGTACATGCCCCTGATCGGAATCGAACCCGGGACCCTTCAGTCCGCAGGCCAACGCTCTATCCACTGAGCCAAAAATGGTTTTGGCCTTGCCACTATACTTATCAGTATTACTATGGATAACCTGGGGAACATCTACCCTTCAGCGTGGTTCCTTGCCCTGCACCTTAACCCCTCTCTGTCTCTCACTCCTACACCCATTTTCTGTAAGTCCTATGGGCTGTACCCTCACCCTGGCCCCGCTGCCCCACCTCCCACCGAGACCACTGCCTCACCCCCTTAAGGGGCTCCCTGCTCCCACTCACACCCACCATCACCATGGCTCTCATCTCACTTGGGGTAACGGACCAAGTCCTCACCACAGCCCGTGGGGCCCTGCAGGCCCAGGCCCCTGCTGACCACTCCCCGCATCACGATTCCCTCCAGCCAGCCCGCCCGCCTCTGCCAAAGCGCTCCCTCCCCTCCTTCCCGCTCAGCCCAAAGGTCACTTTCTGGGAGAGGCCGCGCCTGCCTTGTGAAGCAAGAGTCACTCTTTCTCCCCTCATCCCATTCCCGTCACCCAGCTGCGTCCCAGACACAGGGAACCAGGGGCCATGAGGGAGACACACAATAACCAAGAGGTCTGGAGTGTCAGCTGATAGCGCTGTGGAAAGAAAGAAGGCAGGACGGGAGGCGGGAATGGCGGGCCGCTGCCATTTGTGTGGACCGGGCAGCGAGGGCCTGACTGAGGAGGCGACATTCAGGGGGACTGAGTTCCTGGTGGCGGCACAGCCAGTGCCGGGGCCCTGAGGTGAGTGTGAGCTTCTCTGAAGAACAGCCAGTGTGTGTGTTGGGGCTGAGAGTGGGGGTTGAAAGGCGAGAGGAGGAGAGGAGGTCAGGAGGTGGGGGACAGGGGGCCACCTCAAAGGAATCATAGGCCAACCCCGAGGGCGGGGAGTTTGTCCTGTCCCCTGCTGTGTCTCTGGCACCTAGGACCCTGCCTGCTCCTGCTCCGGGGAGGGGCTCAGTGTTTGTTGGGTGAAAGGCAAGGCCGATTTGAAATCAAGGCTGTCTTCCCAGACGCTGAGGCTCCCAGCTAGACTCTGATCTGCCGTCTCATTCTACAGGTGGGAGCCTGAGGCGCAGAGAGCCGGAGAGCCGCAAGGGAGGACTCATCCCTGGAGGCCCACAGCCACGCCAGGGCCTGGCGGAGCAGGTACGCGGCGGAGCCAGGCTCCTCACATCCGCTTTGGCCGGGCCTCTTCCTGCCTCTGGAACCGACTCGGCGCCTCCCTCCTCAGGCCTGAGGGGACGGGGCGAGTGACTTCACAGGCCGTGCTGGGCTCGGGGTCCGACCCGCCGCTGCATTATTACTGTTACTATTTCCATTATTTTATTTTCTAGTTATTTTTATCCATTTCCGAAAGGGAGAGAAGTAGAAACATCAATGATGAGAGAATCATTGACTGGCTGCCTTCCGCACGCCCCGACTGGGGATCAAGCCCGCAACCCGGGCCTGTGCCCTTGTCCGGAATTGAACCTGGAACCTTTCAGTCCGCAGGCCGCCGCTCCCTCCACTGAGCCACACCAGCCAGGGCCGTTTCTATTGCTGAGGAGGTCATGGGACCCCCCGCCTTTGGAGAGGGAGGCTCAATGCTTTGTTCTCTGACTCCTGCTCCCACGCCATCCTGTTAGCCATCTGAACTACGGAAGCAGGCACTTGGCCTCTTGTTGGGAGACCTTGCAGGGCCAGAGATGCCCCCAGTTTCCTAGTGTTGGGGGTATGAGAGGGAGTGCTGCAGCTCCTCCCCCACCAGCTCTGGGGTTCAGGCAGGGGCTGATGAAGTCGGAGCTCTGCCTCCCTCAGTGCTGTGAACTCAGGGAGTCCCTGCCAGGACTTGTCCACCACCCAGGTAATTGGGGTCCCTGGGGGGAGTGCTAGGCTTCAGTGGGGCTCTCTCCCCACTCCTCTCCCTTGGCTCGGGGACAATAGGCAAGATGTTTACCCCCAGGGCGCACACGTTACGTTGTTCACGTTGTTCGGTAATGACAGTCATCAGAGTCTCTAATGCCGCATTCTCTCGGTGCCAGTCAATTCCCCTAATTACCGCCTGGGAAGCTGAATTATTTAAACTTAAATGGTGATTTATTGCGAGCTTAATCAATGCTATTTTCTCTCCCCCCTCCTCCCTGAGACGGGCAGGAGGGGAATTGAAGACCCCCCCCCACCCTGAGGACACCTCTTATTTTGGGGTGGGAGAGTAGCCTGGGGGCCTGTCCTGTGACCTGTCTTCTAGCATTTAGAGTAAAGCAGTAATGCTTAAAAAGAAGTAATAACCTAACACCTGTAGGTATCTGTCAATAAAGTCTGAATCATAATAAAAGCAGGCCTCTCTATACCTGCGTTTCACATGGTCTCTATTTATGCATTACCGATTCTGTTTCTTTGTTACCGTGTTTTGGCCACTAGGGACCATCTAGTCTGTTTCCTGCTGGATCCCAGGGCTCAGGACAGCAGCAGGCACACAGTAGGTGCTTTATAAACCAGAGGGTCACTCGGACAGCAGTAGTGGCCACGTGTTGACTGATTACTCTGTGCAGCGGTGATGGGGTCATTACACATACTACCTGGCTGATCCCCTCCTCAGCCCTCAGGGAGAAGTGTCATCAGGATTCCCTTTCACAAAGAGGCACAGAGAGATGCGGGGACTGCCGGGGTCCCATGCCGGGTGGCCTCCCGTGGTGAGCTGTCTCCCTGCCCCTTTCAAACTGGGAATCTGACTCCGGAGTTTGGGCGGGAGGCCCAGGCTGGGTCCCCTCTGACCCGCTCCCGGAGCTGCGGGTCTCCTTTGCGGTAACAATGATTCAACTCCGCTGATAAAAGCTGCAGCATGCACTAGGGTGACCCCTGGTGTCTCCAAGCCCTCCATGAGGCCAGCGTTCCTGAAATCTTCCCTCCGGTGTGCCCGTTTCTCAGATGAATACACTGAGGCTCGGAGAGTAAGACACCTGATAGGGACGCCACAGGTCTGACTCCAAACTCTACGCACCCTCTGCATCAGGAGCTGGGAGAGGGCGGGCGGGCGCCTGGGACCCGGGGTCCCCTGCGCGCCACCCCCGCGCGTGCGCACTCACCGAGGCCGGCGGGGGGCCCGGAGGCTCGCAGCCCCCAGGGCGGCGCCCCGAGCGCGGCGAAGCGGCGCAGGCGGAGGTAGGTGACGCAGAGCCGCACGACCGACGCCTTGTCCAGCTGGCTGGAGATGGCCCCGGGCAGCGGGAGCAGCTTGGCCAGCTCGAAGAACTCCAGGTTCTCCTTCCCGCGCCGCGAGCGCGCCGCGTTGCGCGACTTCTCCTTGCGCTGCGCCTGCAGGCTGTGCGGGAGGCGCGCGGGGAGCCTCAGCGGGGCCCGGGGTTCGGGGACGCGGGGCCTGGGGGGAGGGGGGCCCGCCTTTGGGACCTAGGGGACGGGATGGGACGTTGGAAGTGGATTCAACTCTGGAGGTGGGGGCAGCTCCGAGTGTGAAGTTCCACCGGCCGGCGGGCGGCGGGGACAGACGTGGGAGAGGATCCGGGGGGAGGAGAGGGGGAGGGGTGAGGGAGGGGTGCCGGGTACGGATCCCGAGGAAGGGGCTGGGGGCGCCACGCGGGAGGGTGGGTCCCAGGATGACGGTGGAGCAACTCCGGGTAAGAAATCCCAGCCCCACGGGACGGGCAGGCGGGAGTGCGAATTCACCCCGAAGCCGGCTGGGGGCGGGGCCAGGCCGAGAGGCGGGGCTTCGCTCACCAGGGTCCGGGCGGGGCCTTGACCGGGAGCCCCGGCAGAAAGTCCCACGGGACGCTGCCCCCACGGCCTGCCCCGCATCTGACCTCGCCGCCGCCGCCACTGCCGGGGCAGGGGGCCGCCATCTCCGCGGGGACCCGCTCAGGCGGGACCGGAGCAGCCTGCGGGGCTCGAGATCCGCGTCTCCTGCAGCGGGAGGAAGCCGGAGGCAGTGCTGCGTCCGAAGGGGACCCCGGGAGAGATGCTGGAGAAACTGAGGTCCGCGCGGGGTTCGGGGTGCCAGCGAGGAGCTGGAGCCGGACCGTGCCTCAGTCTCCCCTTGGAGGCTCCGCCACGGAGCCGCGGCTCTCACCCTGCAGGGCCCGGGAGAAGCTCAGGGCGAGGACGTGCCCCGCCGCCACCTCCCCCGCGCCGCCCGCCAGCGCGCCCGCCTCACGCCCGCGCCGGGCCGGCTCCCGCATACCAATGGGCGCACGCGGCGCGCATACGGATCCGACCGGCCCGCGCGCTGCGTGCCAAGCATGCCCAAGCCCGGCGGGGGGCGGGCGCCTGCCAGGCCCAGGCGCGCGGGCATCTCGCCCCTCAGAGCCCTCTGGCCCGGGGACCCGCCCCCTGAGCCCATCTCGGGAGTCGTGTTCCCCGAAGTCGACGTGCCTGTGTCCCGGGCCGGACTACGAAGGTAGGGGCAAAGGGCAGGGATCCCACCCCATGGTCCGCCCAGGGACTTCCCCGCAGCCCCTGGGGTGGCGCCCTGCGTCCGGGCCACCAAATCCCCGCAACCACAACTTCCTCCCCGAAGATCGGAGCGTGCGGACCCAGCCCCCTACGCAGGGGCCGGCGCCGCCGCCGGGGACGCACCCAGGACAGACCCAGCGCGCGGTCCGGGCGTCCTGGACCCAGATCCCCGAGAGCCAGGCGCGTGTTCAGTTAGGTACCAATCCCTCCAGGACTAGGGTCCGGGGTTCCCCGACCACCCAGCACCCGCTCCGCCCGAGCCCCCGCAGCCAGGTGTCCATACCCGCCGCCCCCTATTTCTCAGGACCCAAACAGCGTGTACCCTTTCCCCCAACCTCGGGACCGGGCGTTTGGGTCACCCAGGACCCAGGTGTTCCCCGTCCCCTCTCGCCTGCCGGCGGCGTTCCCTCCCGCAGGACCCCCAGCCCCGTTACCTGGCTGCGGGGCGGGTCCCGGGCGCGGCGTGGGGCCGGCCCGGCGGCGCAGCGGGGTGGCCCCATGGACCCCGGGCCGGGCGGGGCGCGGGCTATGGCTCTAGGCTCTCGGCGCCTACCCAGGCCTCGCAGACTTGGAGACGCGGGGACAGAGCTGAGGGCGGGGCAGGGGCGGGGCCAGTCATAACCCCGCCCACCGAGCCCCCGCCCCCTGGTTCAGCCCAGCGCCAGCCCCTCTGGCCTTTTCAGGGACTGGGAGTTTCCAGCAATTGGGGGTTTGTCCCTCGCCCACCTGAAGGAGAACCCGGAGTCAGTGGGGGGAGCTCCGTAGTCCAGGCGCTATCTATAAACACCGCGGGAGGAACTAGCGCCAGAGTCCCCGAACCTGGGGCCCCAGCAACCTCTTCTGACAAGTCGGGCCCCCTGCACCGGAGCCGCCCTGCAGGGGTGGAGACCCAGACGTCAGTGCCCGCTCCAGGGCGCAAGTCCATGCTTTCGAGACCCTCATTTTCCAGGAGAGAGCTTCAGGGTGTCAGCACCCCCACACCCAAACCCACCCTCCTCTTGTAAGGCCAGGTTTGGCACTGGACCTCTCAGGGACAAGGACCAGGACACAGGCACCCGAGGGACTTCAGAGGTCAGGATCCTGGGGTGATATCTCTACCACCCCACCTCTACCACAGGATGGAAGCCCCCCAAAGCCAAGCTCCCCATCCTATATAACAAAAGGCTAATATGCAAATTGTCCCCTGGAGCTGGGTTTGACCAGGGGGAGGGGCCAGCAGGGAGGAAGGGAGGGAGAGGGGCTGCAGGCAGTTGGCTGTCTGGCCCAATTCCTGATCAGCCAGCCCCCTACCCCCATCCAGCCTGGCCTAATCAACCCCAATTGGGGCAGGCCAGCCAGACCCCATCAGTGCACAAATTCGTGCACCAGGCCTCTAGTTAGATCATAAGTGGGAACTCAGGTCCAAGGCAGGTCTTCTCCACTCAGGTAGGAGACTGCACACCCTTCTCTCCCAAGCCCCTTCAGCAGCCTGGCTTGGGGGCTCCGAGGAGACCCCAGTGGAATGAATAAGAATGGGGTGGGAATCAGGAGGCAGGCAGGCAGGCGCTAGCCCTGAGCAAGAGCCTTTCTCCCGCTGGGCAGATGGAGAACTGGACACACACCTCGAGCACTGGCTGGTGGGATTCCCCCTTAAACACGCTCATGGTGACCCCAAGTTGACTTGGGAGAGAGTGCTTGTATCCTGCTAATCCTTTCTCCCCTGCCAAGCTCTGAGCTGGGCTCCTTTACTGAGCCCTCCTTTCAGCTGGGGAAACTGAGGCATGGAGAGGCTGTCTAGCCTGATGGTGATGGCCTGTCAGCCAGTGATTTCCCCCTATTTCCCCCCAGAGAGACGTGTTAGGGTCAGGGTAGGGATCCCAGCTCAGATGGCTGTCCCTTCTCCGGGCACTGCTTCCGGTGCAGCCCAGGCAGGCGGGGGTTAATTTCATCACGGCGCCCACCTCCCCGAGCCAATGTGGGCCTGGACCCAGCTGGCCCGGTGGTTGTCAGAGGGTGAGCTGGGCACTGGTTCCCAGTCCCTGCCAGGGGAGTTGCTCAGTCACATGGTCACGCTGGCACGTTTTCTGCCCTTGGCCCTTCATTCCCCAGGCATGGCATGTGATATGGAAACAGACTGAATGCATGTTAACCTGTAACGATGTTTATTATGGTTATTTAAAGTGCGGTACCTTTAAAATTCTGTTTTAATGTCTGACAGGGCTCATGAAACACAAAAAGTTCTTTGGTCTTCCCTAAGAATAAAAAATAGTCCTGAGATAAAAAAAAAAAAAAAAAAAAAGTTTGCCCAAACCAGTTTGGCTCAGTGGATAGAGCGTCAGCCTGTGAACTGAAAGGTCTTGGATGCAGATACAGATTTTGTGTAAGAACATTTCTGGGCACCTTTTCTTGAACCCCTGCATGCAGGGCTGTTCCTGGGAACATGGTCCAGGGCGTTCTGACTCAATCCTTTGACCTTTGTAAATTATCACTCTTGACATTTCATGGTATGTGAAGAATTGTTTTTCTCCTCATACATTGTGGGTCCTCTGTGCCCACAGTCAGGGCAAGCAGGAACGAGGAAGCTTGAGATGGAAAAGATTTTCCCTTGTGATTAGATCAGCCTGCTTTCCTCCAGGTGGCGATTGTGTAAACGGAATAAAAGACACGAGGTCGCAGAGTTCGAGACCAGTTTCTGACTGCAGCTGTGGTCCTCTGTCACTGCTCCTCTTGTATGCATCTTTCCTGACTCTGGCTGTGTCGTTCCCTGCCTTCGACATTGATCACCAACAGGATCAGTGGATTGAGTGTCGGCCTATGGACTGAAAGGTCCCAGATTCGATTCCAGTCAAGGGCATGTACCTCGGTTGCGGGCACATCCCCATTCGGGGGAGGGAGTGTGCAGGAGGCAGCTGATCGATGTTTCTCTCTCATCGATGTTTCTAACTCTCTACCTCTCTCCCGTCCTCTCAGTAAAAAATCAATAAAATATATTAAAGAAATATTTCTCTCTCTCAAATTAGTAAAAACATTCAGCAAGCAAAAACCTCTTGCCAAAAGTTTGGGGACCCTGGAGGGCTGGTGCAGCAGCAGGCAGGCAGAGCAGCAGGCAGTTAGCACTCAGGGGCTCAAGGGGTAGCGGAGGGAGGGAGCGGTTAGGGGATCTTGAGATGTGGTAGTGAGACTGCTGAGGTCACAGATCCAACCCCTCCTGCCCTGCCCCACCCTCTCCGCTGCACCCAGCTACCCTGCCTTCGAGACATTTTCCATCAAAGCTCTGAGTCCCTACTACTTCCAAAGCAGCCCGGGGGAAGGGATGGGAATGACATTATGTGCCCTCGGTAGGTAGTGAGCTCCCTGTCACCAGGGGGAATCAAGGTTGAGGATGTTGGTAGGCACTGAGAGCTGTGTGTGTGTGTGTGTGTGTGTGTGTGTGTGTGTATGTGTGTGTGTGTGTGTGTGTGTGTTTGGGAGATTCCAGGGACTTCCACTTACACATTTCATTCTTCCCTTTAGGGAGGTGACAGCATCGTCTCGAGGTGACTCAGCAGAGCTGACATTCTAATTCTGGCCCCGCCTGTGTGAGTTTGGGCCAGTTCCGTCCTCTCTGTGCCGAGACGAGGCAGGAATGTCAGGGGAGAGGTGTCCCGTCTGAGCTCCCGGAGTATTTGTCCCAGCGGCAAGCGAAGGGCCCCAGAGCTGCCTCCTTCTCCTGGAGCCTCCTGCCACAGAGGCTCCCTGCCCGGGAAGTCCTGCAGCACGTCTGACCCGAATCCCTCCTGCTTTCACTCCTGCACTTAGTGACGCCAGGGTCCCAGAGGCAGGCCTGGTTCAAGGCCAGGATTCTGAGAGCCACACTGTCAAGGTGATGTTTCCCTTCGCCCTGGGGCGTCACTGGGGTGCAGCACCCCAGGTATGCATTTCTTGAGAGGTCAGGCTCAGAATCAGTTCTGAGAGTGAAGCTTTTATTTAAACCACTAATGGATGATGAGGGGTCACTGGAGACCTGGGCCCAGAGTTGTCCTGGATTTAAAAAATATATATATATATTATTGATTTTTCACAGAAAGGAAGGGAGAGGGATAGAAAGACAGAAACATTGATGAGAGAGAAACATCGATCAGCTGCCTCTTGCACACCCCCTACTGGGGATGTGCCCACAGCCAAGGTACATGCCCCTGACCAGAATCGAACCTGGGACCTTTCAGTCCACAGGCTGACGCTCTATCCACTGAGCCAAACCGGTTTCGGCTTTTGTCCTGTTTTCCATCCATGCATCCAACAAACATTTATTGAACACCTACTGTGTGCCAGATGGTCTAGAGATCCAGCAGGTATGAAATAGGCAGAGACTCCTGTCACTCGAGCTGGCTTGCCAGTGGGGGTGTTAGACAATAGACACAACAAGAAAAAAGATGAGTCAGCTGGAGCCACGTGCTGGAGAAAGAAAGAAAGCAGTTGCGTGTGCTGCGCATGTACAGGTGCTACTGTGGGGAGGCTGGCCACGTGCTGGCAATTACTGGGGAAGCGGGAATAAAGGAGTTAGGGTCATAAGAGAAAAACAGAACCCACCCACTCAGGCGGCCCCACAGCTAAGTGTCACCTGACACCTGGGTGTGGTCCCTGGTGCCCGCCTCTGCCCCCACTGCCGGGGATCTTGTCCAGCATCTAGAAGGGTTCAGGAGTCTGGAGAAGGGGGTGCTGTAAATTATTAAAGAGTCTAGAGACCAAACATAATTTTGGGAGGCATTTTGGGGGGCCAGAGGAGCTTGGCTGTAGGAACCAAGTTCTGCTTGTCTCAGGACCCCTTGCTTTTTATTAACACAAATTGTCCTAAGGCAAAGTAGATATACTGATCAAAGGCAAGGGATCGTGTACAGAATCCATTGTCAGATTGGGGGAACTGCCTACGTCTGTTCCCGTGTTTGGCCAGCAGGAGGCAGTAACATGTAGATTGAAATGCCCACTGCTGTCTGGCAGTAAGCAATCATTCATGCATCGTTTTTAGGTGTGGGGGAATGCCCTTAGCCATTTCCAGCACGCATTGCTCAAGGTTCCATCAACTTTTGTTTTTGTTTTTGTTAGGGTGAGGTTTATGGATAGAGATAGGGTTAAGTTAGGGTTAGGCTTGGGGCTACTGTTAGGGTTAGGGTTAGGGCCAGGCATAGAGTTAGGGTTAGGGGTTAGAGTTAGGGTTAGGGGTTAGTGCTAGGCATAGGGTTAGGGTTAGGGTTAGGGCTAGGGTTAGGGTTAGGGGTTAGGGCTAGGCATAGGGTTAGGGTTAGGGGTTAGGGCTAGGCATAGGGTTATGGTTAGGGCTAGGGTTAAGCTTGGGGCTACTGTTAGGTCTAGACATAAGGTTAGGTTTAGGGCTAGGGCTAGGACTAGGGTTAGGTTTAGGGCTAGGGCCAGGGTTAGAGTTAGGTTTAGGCTTAAGGTTAGGGCTAGGGTTAGCGCTAGGGCTAGTGTTAGGGTTAGGGTTAGGGTTAGGGTTAGGGTTAGGGCTAGAGTTATGGTTAAGATATTTTTAGGACTAGGCTTCGGTGGGTTGGCGTTATGGCTAGGTCCATCCTTTTGATAAAACTTCCTGCATTTATGACATGCTGGAGTTAGCTTCTGGCACCCCACCCCTCCTGCTGCTCACTCGGCCTCCCATCTCCCCTTTAGGCCACCCCAGGTGTCAGGAAGGTCTCTGCTCACAGAGGACAAGGCTGACTGTCACCGCCCGCAGGTGCCGGGGGAGGAAGACAACAGAACTCAGTGGGACAGAAGCAGGTGCCCGGTACAGCCCGGGGCGCACACACGTCCGCCTCGTCGGCTGGTCCCGGCCCACGCGTGGCACCGGGTGGTACACTGACATTGGGAGCGAGCAGCAGTCAAGCCACTTCTCTCCCCTGGTCACTCTGCTGTCACCTGGTCACTCTGCTGTCACCTTGACCCCGGCCGCCAGCCGCAGAGACGGCCGCGTCAGGGACCATGAGGTCTCGTGGGCTCAGGAGGGACTTGCGGGCCCACTGCCTCTCCCAACACAAGGGCCGCTCTTTGAGAGAAAGGGAACGCCAGGGCCTGCAGCGCTCCCTGGAGAAGGGAGGAGGGCGCACACTAGCCGGGAAGGCGGGGCAAGGCGGAGCGGGTCTGAGATGAGGAAGCCGCTCCGCCTGCTCCGGCTCTTGCTCTGTCTGCAGACTCTCGCCCTGGGGGCGCTCCCTCCCTCCCTCCGGCCAGCCCAGCCGAGCTGCCCTCCCAGGTAAGAAAAGCCGCACTCCTGAGAGCAATAATGATAACAGGGCCGCAGAGGAGAGAGGCGGGGGTTGAGCAGTGACTCCTCCAAAAGATATTTCCACACCCTAACTCTGGACCTTGGAAGCGTGACCTTCGGAAAAGGGTCTTTGCAGATGGAGGTAAATGAAGGACCTCGAGATGAGGTCATCTGGGGCGATCCGATGGGCCCTGACTCCACAGACAGAGCTCTTATCAGAGACAGAAGGGGCCTGGCTGGGCGCTCAGTGGTGAGAGCATCGACCTAATACACCAGGTTGTGGGTTTGAGCCCAGGTTGATGCAAGAATCAACCAATGAAAAAGAGCAACAACAAACTGATCTCTCTCTCTCTGTCTCCACAATCACTTGAAAAGAGAGCGACAGGCCCTGGCCCGTTTGGCTCGGTGGACAGAGTGTTGGCCTGCGGACTGAAGGGTCCCAGGTTCGATTCTGGCCAGGGGCACATGCCTGGGTTGCAGGCTTGATCCCCAGTAGGGGGCGTGCAGGAGGCAGCCAATCAATGATTTGCTCTCATCATTGATGTTTTTCTCTCTTCCTCTCTAAAATCAACCCTATCCTTCCTATATAATAAAAGGCTAATATGCAAATTGTCCCCTCAACCAGGGAGTTCAACCAGGGGCTGGGCCCCTCCCTGTTACCCCTCCCCCAGCCAGCAAGAGCAATCGGCCCCAATCAGGACTGGCTTGCTGGACCCCACCCGTGCACAAATTCGTGTATCGGGCCTCTAGCAAAACTATAAAAAAAGAAAAACTTAAAAGAGAGGGTAGCCGAGACCGGTTTGGCTCAGTGGATAGAGCGTCGGGCTGCGGACTGAAGAGTCCCGGGTTCGATTCCGGCAAGGGCATGTACCTTGGCTGCGGGCACATCCCCAGTAGGGGTGTGCAAGAGGCAGCTGATCGATGTCTTTCTCTCATCGATGTTTCTGACTTTCTATCCCTCTCCCTTCCGCTCTGTAAAAAATCAATAAAATATATTAAATAAAAAAAAAAGAGGGAGAGGGACAGAAGAGAAGTCACACACACGGAGGAGAAATTTACTGGGCAATAGAGAAGGCCGTGTAAAACAGACAGAGCCCTGGCCGGTTTGGCTCAGTGGATAGAGCAGTCTGCAGACGGAGGGACCCCAGGTTCCATTCCCCTCAGGGCACATGCCCAGGTTGCAGGGTGTGCGGGAGGCAGCTGATCAGTGATTCTCTCTCATTATTGATGTTTCTCTCTCCCTCTTCCATTTCTCTGAAATCAATAAAAATATTAAAAAACAAAATGGAGGCGGAGATTGGAGCGATGCAGCTCCACGCTGAGGACCCCTGGAGCCACTGGGAGCTGGAAGAGGCAGGGAGCACCTGAGTGTCTGGTCTCCAGGCCTGTGAGAACGCGTGTGGCGGCGGAAGCCAGCCGTGTGCGGGGCCAATTTGTACAGCAGCCACAGAGAGCCTTGAGCTTTGCAGCCAGATGGCTGGGGTTCAAATCCCAGCTCCCACTAATCAGTCTGTGATGCTGGACAAGCAACTTGGGCCTTTGTGCCTTGGTTTCCTCATCTGGAAGATGTGGATAATGGTATACTGAGTCTCATAGAGTTTATGTGAAAAATTGAGTTGAGCTCTAACCAGTTTGGCTCAGTGAGTAGAGCGTCGGCCTTCAGACTGAATGGTCCCAGGTTCGATTCTGGTCAAGGTCATGTACCTTGGTTGTGGGCACATCCCCAGTAGGGGGCGTGGAGGAGGCAGCTGATCGATGTTTCTCTCTCATTGATGTTTCTAACTCTATCCCTCTCCCTTCCTCTCTGTAAAAAAAAAAAATCAATAAAATATATTAAAAAAAGAAAAATCGGGTAGATACATAAAAAAATGATTAAAACAGGGCCCACAATTGTTAGCGCTTATTAATATTTGCCTGGCTAACATTCATGCCAACTGCTCTTCAGTCCTTACCTGGGAAACAGAGTTCCTGTGAGCCTGTATCTCTCTCACTTTTCTTTATTATTTTCTAAAATCAATTTTACTTTAAAAATATTTTTATTGATTTCAGAGAGGAAGGGAGAGGGAGAGAGAGATGGAAACATCAATGGTGAGTGAGAATCAGTGATCAGCTGCCCCCTACCCGGGCTCCAGCCCGCCACCCAGAATTGAAACCTGGGACCTTCCAGTCTGCAGACCGACATCTCTCTACTAAGCCAAATTGGCTTAGGGCCCTCTTTAAAAACAGATGATAAAAAAAATTGATTTCAGAGAGGGATGCCCTGGCCAGTTTCGCTCAGTGGAGAGAGTGTCGGCCTGCAGACTAAAGGGTCCCAGGTTTGATTCCGGCCAAGGGCACATGGCCGGGTTGTGGGCTTGATCCCCAATAGGGGGCGTGGAGGAGGCAGCCGATCAATGATTCTCTCTAATCATTGATGGTTCTGTCTCTTTCTATCCCTCTCTGAAATCAATTAAGAAAATCCATCGGCTGCCTCCTGCACACCCCCTACCGGGGATCGAACCCCAACCTGGACATGTGCCCTCACTAGGAATCAAACTGTGACCTGCTAGTTCACGGGTCGATGTTGATCCACTGGGCCGGGTGAACCTGTCTCTCTTGATCCCCACTTCCTTCTCCCTCCTCTCAGCTCCTGCAAACCTGACTTCTCTCTGTGGCTCTAACCGCCCAGGGCTCCCCAGTGCACTGGAAAGCGCTAGCGAGGTGGCTTGGCCTCTGACCGGTGACTGAATGAATGAATACATGGATGGATGAAATGACAGGAAGAGATCATCTCCTTGCTTCTTAGCTTGCTCCTGGGACTCTTCCAACCTCATTTCTCAGAACCTGCCTCTTCCCCAGTCCCGGCTGCTTTTCCTAATCTTGCTTTCCGGTTCCCCACCCCTAAAAAGCCCACCAACCCGGCTCCCAGCACTTGCCCGGCTGCGCAGGGACTGGGCAGGGCGGCACTCCGCTGACCCCTGGTGGCTGTATGGAGTAACCGCATCCAGAGCACTCTGCAGAGCCCGAGGACCTAGGGACTGGGCCCCGGGCTTTCACAGGGAGTGGGGGAGACAGATGGCAAGCGGACACACTACTGTGTAAACCCTGGCATCATCCTCTCCGTGCAGTTTTGAGCAAATTCTGTCTCCTTGACCTTCACGATATCCAAAGTCTGACCTCCCTCCACTTCCGCCGTCCCAGCTCTGGTCTCAGCCACCAGCACTTCCCTCCCGATTCCAGGCTGTCTTACCGATGTCTCCTCTTGCCTCAGGCTTCAATATGGCTCAGCACAGTTGATGATTCTGGTTTTAATCTAAACATTTCATGTTTTTTAACCTTGATTTTTAAAAATATTGCGTTGGAATATTTTTATCTTGGTCACTGAGTTGTTGTGTGTCCCCTCCTGAGCAGCCTAAATAGCACCCCTGCTCCCCCAGAACCACACCCTCCCTCATCGCCATCTGCCTGGGACAGATACATGGGCATTCTTTGCCTGTTTCTTGTCTTTCCCCCTCGATGTCAGCTCCTGGCTGTCCCCAGGGGCCTGGCAGAGAGATGTTTCGGAAATGTGTGAAGTGGGCTAATACAATCTGACGGAGTAAACAAACTGAGAAAGTGCTCTTGAAAGGGAGCATTCCTTTTTCTTTGAAAGCAAATTAGTCCATCTTGGTCTGGGGTCAGGCAGGCAGAGTCCAAAGCCCTGCGGTGGGCGTGCGCCCCAGGCTGGGACAGGGTGCCAGGCGAGAGGTCTGGCTTTTCCTCTAAGTGCTCCGTGGAGCCTGGGAGGAGATGGGGAGGGGTAACAGCCAGGTCCGTTTGGAAAAGCCCCCGTTGGCTGCCACAAGGAGCTAAAAGGGAGGGAGGGAGACTGGAGGCCAGTGGGGAGGCCAGAGAGGAGGCCGGGCAGGTGTTCAGGGGGGGTTGTCAGGTGGCGGGCAATCAGGAGGGACGATGGAGGGCTCCAGGGTCTGGCTTGTGAGGGATGAACAGGTTTGGAGAAAGGGGCCAGGACGTAGGCTGCGGGGTCACAGGTCCCCAGGCCGGGTGTCACCAGCAGGTGGACATGAGGGGGAGTCACATGGGAGAGGTCCGCTTGTAGACGGAGACCCCAGCCAAGGTTAAGGTTGAGACAGATTACTGCGTTCTAACTGAAGGCACTTTGTTGGGCATCCTGGGACGTCATATGGGGGAGCTACAGGCCCGCCTCCCCTCGAATTCTTGACTTGAACGGCTGAGAGATACATATGTACACAAATCCACACAACTCAAACACCAGCACCCACGAGTGCCAGCTGCATACTGAGACTAAGAACCAAACCGAACGAACGTGTGAAGGGGTGAGGGGAGGGTTTCTGAAGATAGCTCCGAGGACAGAGGAGCGGCTGGGCAGAGCGGTGGTGGGCAGGAGTGTGGCCAGGGAACTCCAGGCAGACTGGGCAGCCAACCCCCATCCTTGGAGGCTGGTCCTGAGGGCCGTGAAGGGGGTGGGGACAGAGGCTACCTCCTTCCCTGCAGCCAGAGGGTCTGTGGGTGGGGCTTGGGGTAATCACCGAAAAGGAGCACCTGCAGTTTGGGGACAGCCCCAGGCGGAGGGGAGTGGCCCGGAAGCTCCGGGGGCCGGGGGCCGGGGGCCGGGGGCCGGCTGCTGGAAGCCCCAGGCCGGCCTCTGCTCCGGGCCTGCACGCGGCCCGGCTGGTGCTGCGGGGCCAGGGAGCCCGCCTTCAGGCTCAGGCCGGGTTTTTACAAGACTGATTTATTAACTATGATACATATCACATAAGGCCTTTTCAGTTTTTACACCATTCCCATTGAGACAAGTACAATACTTTGTAGCAAATACATGATTTTAAAAAACAAAACCAAACAAAAACACCTCGGTCCGAGATGCCTCAGCCTCGGGTGGCGCTGACCATGCACTAGTCGGCCGGAGCCTCCACATACCCCCGTGTCCAGTCTGGGGATTAAGCGAACGTCCTAACACCAGCTAGAGGGTGTCTTGGTTAAAGCCCCTAAAGCACAAAGAAATGACTGTTACACTTTCTTTACACACAGATCTCCACTTCGCTGCAAAACAGAAATTTTGGGCACACGGCCAGACTACTAACACATTCAATACCATTAATGTTTTTGTTTTTCTCAGGAAACTCAAAATATTTGTTAATTCAACATATATAAAGATCATTTAACATGTGAAAATACAAGTACCAGAAAAATAAGCTGGCAGCAGCACTGTTCCAAATTTTCAAACAAGGTTTATTCCCGTAAGTTCAGACATTTCCTTTTTGTAAATGCACACAGGGAACGTGATTCTTTTTTATGCAAACAATAACTTATGCCGTCTCCGTCTCCACTACATCGGAAGCCAACATCACCGCCGAGCGGCCGGAGGGAGGCCGGGGGCGAGCAGGGCGGCCAGCTGGAAGGGGCCTTCCCTCACGCCAGCCCCTCCCTTGAGCCACCCCAGACGTGGCTTAGGTTCTGGCACGCGGGACTCAGGCCGTCCTCCCACCGAAGAGGCCATGTGGCTTGAACCTGCCAAGCAACAGGGGGTAACCGTGTGCGCAGAGCTGGGACTGCCCCAGACAAGCCAAAGCCTTTGCTCTGGGCCGTTGTGACTGGTGCCCAGGCCCACCGTGCCCCCTGCACTGGAGGACTGAGGCGCTGTCTCCGGCCACTGACCACGCTTCCCCTGGATACCCCGAGCCCAGTGTGTCCTCCCAGAAGGGTGGGCAGGGTGCAGCGATGACTTTAGGTCACAGATGCTGCAGGTTGTGTTCAAGTTTCATAGCTGAGGCTGGGACGCCCGTGACCTCGGGCAGGTCTCCCCAGCCTCCCATTCCTTCTGGAGCTGAGGGACAGGGGCGCTCCCCCCACCCCCAGCATCCTGGCACACCTGCTAGATTCCCCCATAAGCATGCTCCTGTCTCAAGCAGGGAGAGCAGAGCAAGGTGGCGGCGGGGGCAGAGTGCACAGAACAGCACTGCGGGCTTCTCGGCATCCCTCCTCAAAACGCCAAGCGATGGGCATGCCGGCCGGACAGAGCTGACCTCGGATGTGCAACACAGCCAAGAGTCCGGGCAGACCCACGGCCACAGATGGGCCTGGGCCTGGAACGCCGCTGCCGCAGACCAGGGCTGCCTACTCCCTGCAGGACGCCGACACCCTGTGGACTGGCCGGGGAGAGCTGCTGGGGACACGGAGCACGATGTCCCTAGCAGACCCCTCGGCCAAGGCCAATTCCCGCCTGCCGCTCCAACTTAGCTGCGGGCTGCAATCCATTAAGGCAGTTCCCGACACGCACCCCAGCTCCCCTCCGAGGGCCCATTTGGCGTGAAGGCAGACCTCCGACTGGAACTTAGAACCAAGAAATGTCCCGGAGCCCACCGGCCTGGAGAAGCAGAAACAGAGCTAAAGGGGGGAACCACGGACTGCCTGCCCACTGCGCTCAACGGGGCACCAGCCACCGGCAGCTGCAGAGCCGGCTGGAGGCAGCCGTGAGGGGCCTGCAGCTGCTCCCTCCACAGGGTGCGGTGCCTCCGGAAAGGGGTGGCGTGGGCAGGCAGGAGTGGGGCAGGTGTCAGCAGAGGAGGTGGCAGTGTGGCAAAGGGAGGGAACTCAGCTATTTGTTAGTCCAAACGGGACAGTGGCTCCAGGCCACCCTCATGGTTCCCCTTCAACCACATCCGGCACCTTGTGAGGGGCTGACGGGGAGCAGGTGAGCTGTCCTAGGAAGAGGGAGATGTTAACTCCAGGGAGGACTCCTGCACTTGCCTGGGTGTGGTCTGCCGAGCTGGGTGAAAACTAGACCCTGCCCCACCAGGAGTGCACACACCGCCCCCCAGCGTTCACAGCACAGACGCGCACCTGGGGTTTGGGAGGGGAAACTCACAGGGTCCGCCAGCCATCCCGAGCACCCACGTTGCCTACAGGAGCTACATACACAGAGGTGTCCCCCTTGTCCAGAGGAAGTCAGTGAGCAAGGGCCCGCCCCACCCTCCACTGCCAGCAGAGCGTCTGGGGCTGGGCACGGCGCCGGGGCACCCGCCCGCCCGGCCGCCCGGCCGCGGTGACAGGGCACGCCCAACAGACCACAGGTGCTGCCTAAAGTGCAAAGAGACCCGGAGGCCTGGGGGCACGCGGGGCCGCTCCACACCCCTCGGGTACCTTAGTGTCCGGCTTCTCCACTGCGGAGTGGAGCCTGGGCGGCCTGTGTTGTGGGGCAGAGGTGGGTGAGCAGGCTCTCCCAGGGGCCAGGAAGCCGAGGGAAGGCCATGGGGTGTGTGTGTGTGTATGACAGATGGGCACGGGGCTCTGCTGACTGATGGCTTTTTGCCTGTGGCTCCTCGGCCTGCTGGCCCTGGGAGCACGGAGGATGCGTGTGGGCAGCAAATCACCACGCCTGCCCTCGGCCCACAAGCAGCTGCTGGTAGCATTCTAGGGCCCCAGATGAAAATGCCTCCCTTTCAATACCAAACACACTAAACCAACCCCCAAGTGCACCCACACCCTCAGCCGTCCCCTCCCTCACAGGCATACCACTCCACACACACACACACACACACACACACACACACACACACACAGTAGTGTTTCCATAGGACTGTAGTGTGTCCAAAGGCAGACCAAGTTCCAGGCTGGTCTGCTGGTCTCCCCGCTGCCCACTAAGGGCTCAAACCATCCTTTGGGTAAGGGGGCCCGGCCTGGTGACAGTGAGGCCCCAACAGGCTCTCAGACCATCAGCCCTGGCCTCCTGGCTTTGCTGTCGAGGGCACCTTCCACCTGCCTGCCTCCCCGAGGGGTGGGAGAAGAGCTGAATCTCGAGGTCTGCAGTTTTCTTCTGGTAGTGTCTTCCTTTTCCTTTTTAACAATCACTGGATTTCCCTGTTTTCCTTCCAGTGTTCCTTGGCCGCGGAGGGAAGGCATCCCAAAGCCCGTGAAGGGAGCGCGTGGGCCGGAGGGGAAAGCTGCGCTCTCTCGGTCCAGGCACAAAGCTCCCCCCTCGGCACCGCACCTCGGGGTGGCAGATCCCCGTCCCACACGTTCCCAGGGAGGATGCTGGACAGGCACCCAGGTAGGGAGACAGGCGGGCAGTGTTCTCCGGTTGCTAGCCCGGCCCCGGGGTGGCCTGGCCTGCAGCTCGGAACCTCCTCCCGCTGTCCAAGGCCAGGGCTGTCCAAGCAGCGGGCGACGCACGAAGCCAGTGTGCGGGGGCGGACGGGGAGCAGTGGATGGATGCGGCCCCTGGGGCCCCCTGACAAGTTCAGTCCCCCAAGGGGTCTGTGACAGAGGGCAGGGCCCGCCGGCCACTGCCTGTAGCCAGCCCCAAGGCTGAGCGCTGGGCGTGGGGCATCTGACAGCCCAGCCTCTGGGGAACTGTTGGCTGGTGCTCCCGCTGAGGTTCTGAGGTGACAGGACAGAGGGGACACCCTCCCCACACCTGCCCAGTGGACCTGGCTGTGTACAAGGCCAAAGGCCACCTCACCGAAGAGAGAAGACAGTTTCCTTTCGCCCCAGAACTTGGTGACTCACAGCGTGTGCTCAGCTTGAAGCTGGGAGGGCAGCAGTGGCTGCATCGGGGACTGGGGGGTGGGTGGAGGCGACTGGGGGGGTGATGGCTGGCTGGTGATGGGAGTGGAGGTGAGAAAGGGCACGGTGGGCGCCACGGCAGAGGGGGAGCTGGGCGTGGCGCCGGGAGGCTCGCCGATGGGCCGATTGTAGAAGAAGAAAGGGCACTGCTGGATGAAGAGCTCGATGATTGTCTGGTAGGTCCGCGTGGCCGTGAGCGCGTCCATGGTGCTGAAGTCGGGCCTCATCAAGGTGGGCCAGAAGCAGATGGAGAGGTTCTCACTGGTCATGAGATTCACCTTGTTGTTGTGGCTGACTCTGTAGGTGACACCAAATTCAGGTCAGAGCTCTGAGGGACAGTGCCCCCCCCCTGAGGCTCTGTGCCCTGCCCCATCTCATGTGGATGCCCTGGTCACTGTCACCCGACTGTCCGTCCTGCCTGCCCTGTCCTCTGCTCCAGTGCCCCCACGTGGCAAGCCACTTGGGGGTGGCTCTGAGGCCCTGGCTCGTGGGAGGCCCCCCACAAGCCGTGGGGTGGATAGACTGCCTCTAGGATGCTTGCCCAGACCCCCTAAGTGGGTGACTGCTCTGGCCGTGCAGAGACAGGGAGACTGTCCCCCAATCCAGAGCTCCCTCGACACCAGCCCGCAGATGAAAACTGGCTCTGCCCTCACTCGCTGGGCTGCCTCCCAGGGCACCCGTGGGGCGAGGTGCTGGGTCACACACCAAGGACACGGACACTGCAGAGAGGACTTCGCACCCTGAGGCCATGCGGGCCTCTCTCAGGCGGAACCAGGGCGGGCCTGAGCCCAGGTGCCCCTGGGAGGCGGGCCAGCACCCCTCGCTGGGCTGGGGACAAAGCCCCGCCCAGCCTTCTGCTGCTGCTCACGGCCCTGAGGCGACGCCTGCGGAGAAAAGACCCAGCAGCAGGCCTGCGACGTACTTGTTCAGGTGGGAGATGACGTATTTGAAGACTTCGTGGTTTTCCTTCGGAAACTTCTTGAGCACTTCCTTGAGGGCGTGCAGCTTTTGCTCCCGGTCGTTGATTTCTGAGGAGAGAGAACCAGGCTGCCATGGCCGAGGCTGGGGCGGTCTGGGGGAGCCCGCCCCTTTCTCCCCAGAGCCCGCGCCAAGGCGGCACACCTGGCAGGGGCTCGGGCGCTGGGGCCAGGCCCACCTCTGGGTGGGAGCACTGTGCGCTGGGGCTTCCTGACCCCACCCCCCGAGACTCAAGGACCCGAAGGGACGCCCCAATGAAGAACACTATTCTTCGCTCTTCCGGTTGCCCTGGAGACAGGCATCTCCACGCAGAAAGCCCACCCGCTTCCTGACCAGACGGTGCGTGCTGCCGCCCGCCCACGCCGACTGACTGTCTAGGGAGGGTTTGTCGCAAAAGCAGGGCTCTGTCCTTTTCCCGGAGCCACGTCTCCATGGGAAGAGCTGCTGGAAACGGGGGGATGCTCGTGCTGTCCATCAAAGGGTCTACACGGCTCCCGCTCCCCGCCGCCTCAGCCCGTCATGGACTCCCAATGCGCCGGGAGAGGGCACAGCTCGCTGGGGTGAGGGGCTTAGCCCGCCGGCCTGGCGGCCCTCACAAGCCTGAGGCAGGGATGGCCGCATGTCAACAAGAGCGGTTGCAGAACTGAGTGGGGGGCGGGGGGACCACTGCGCTCTCTGGGGCTGGGAGAGCCACCAGGGCCAGTGAGGCACAGGGTCCAGAGCCCACGGGAGCCGGGGCAGGTTTCTCTGAGTGCGGGGGGGGAGGGGGTGTGTGTGTGTGTGTGTGTGTCCCGGGAAGAATGGCAGCTATCCCACAACTGAGGGCTGTGGGGGTGGCTGGACGGGGTCCATTAAGAAATACGATGGTTCCTCCTGGCAGGCAGGGAACGCCAGCCCTCTCCTCACGAATAAGCACAGGTCTGCCGTCTGCCGCACGGGGGCTGGCGGCCCCAACCCGTGTTCTCCGGAAGCCCGGGCTCAGGCTGGACTTTGAAGATGGAACCGAAACAGCTGGCCGGGAGGCAGGAGGGGCAGAGAGAACCTGCTGGGAAGCCCTGCCCACACGATCCTGGGTGCGAATTCTGCCTGGGACGCCCAGCAGCTGTGTGACTTCGGGGAGGTGACACATCTGAGTCTTGTGGGTACAGGGCTGACGACAGCGCCTTCCTCACTAGGCGAAGACACCCCACGAAGAGCTCAGACAAGAAGCGCCTGGAAGCTAGTGTGGCTCAGGAACAGCGCGGGCGGGCGGGGACGGGCAGGACGAGCTGTGGAGCGCGGGCGGGCGGGCCACAGAGCGGGAAACTGGCTGAATGTTTTGACTTGCAAGTGACTTGATAAAAATACGCATTTTGTGAACATTTGCCTGTTAGAAAATGACCAAAAACAAAACAAACCAACAAAAAATAAAAAGCCCACAGAAACTGATTATGTGGGGCCATTATAGCTTCATTCTCTGAACCCAAGATTTATTTTAAGGGTTCAACCTCAAGGGCACACTTTGTCTCCGGCCTTGAGTTTCAAGAAAAAGTTTCCTTAGAAATAGTCAGCGGCTCCCAGAGGAGCATGTGCAGGGCGGTCTCCCTCAGCACGCCCCCGCCCCCGCCCCGCCCCGCCCCGCCCCGCCCCCGCGGGCACAGCCACGGCCGTGCTGTAACGAGGCGCCCACGGCCGCAGCACCTTCGCCGTCAGGCAGCCGCACCGCCCTCCCGGCTGGAGGCAGGAAACGGGCTGGCAAGGCCACCGTCTGCCATGGACGCCCCTCCTTCCTGTCCGCTGAGCAACAAGGAGGGCTGCTTCCTCTCTCCTCCCTGGGGAAAGGAGGGCAGCGTGGGGTTCGGAGCTGCCGATAGTGATGATGGACCACACCCGGATGCCAACCTCCCTCCTGACAGTGCGGTGCCCAACAAGGACCGCACGGCCGCCTCCCTGCGCTCCGCTCCCCTCCTTTCTCCCGCCAGCTTCCTCACAAGGTGTCCGGGGCGCTAGGAGCACCTTGTGCCCGGCGGGAGGAGGAGGGAGGCCATAAAGGAGAGCACCCGGAAGTCTCCCAGGGCAAAGCCTGGCCCTGCATCTGCCCCTGAAAAGCAAGGCCCTTCTTGCTGATGTCCTTCTGACTCGACCTTGTTCACTTCCTCAGGCAAGGGAAGCCCCACCAGCGCAGCCCCTCCACGCCAGCCGCCAGCGGCCGCTCACTCTGGGGGTGCTGCAGTGCTGGCCCCAGGGTTCAGCTGCGTTCCGTGCAGCCCTCGCCACCTGAGTGAAGCTGGGGCTGGGTTTACCTCACAGGCTGGCTAAGCAAACCTGCTCAAGTGGCAATGCCAAGGGCACAAGGCTGCTGAGGGGAGGGTCCCAGGCTGTCTCCTGGGCCAGCAAACCTGCTCTGGATCAGCTGCCTTCTACCCCACTGCAGTGCCCCTTCCAGCCTCAATAATCCTCTTTGGGGTGGGGGTGGTAGTTATAGGGTTTGGGCCCCTAAAGCTAACACAATACTCTTGTGAAAGCAAGACACTCTAGGAGAGGCAAGACAAAGTCTGGACACAGACCAGGCACCTTAGAACAACTGAGCACAGAACTCAGGAGGAAGAGGAGGGGACCTCAGAGACCAGCTCATCACCTCTCTCCCGCCGGACAGATAAACCTGGGCTCAAAGCAGTACAAATACTGGTCTCAGCTCACACACATTGGTGCAGGGACTCGGATCTCAAACACCAGTCCTCCTCTGGCTGTGCCACTCTGCTGCTCTCTCTGGCACCCAGAGGAAATTCCTTGATGACCTTTGACCACCTGGCACACCGGCACCGCCAGAAGAGGACAACACCCAGCTCAGGGCCACGCCCCTCAGTGAGGCATGCAGGCACACCCGTGTGGAGCCCCCACCTTTCCCGCAGGTGGGAAATGCCTCTGGGGTGTCCTCCTGAGGCTAACCCCACAATAGCCTGCTCGGGGTCCCGCCAGACCGAGGGAGGGACTGGCACCTGCTGGAGGTGAGGGACAACCCCATGCTCTTCAACAGCTATCTGGACAGACAAGAGGGAACAGGATCCCAGGATGAGCAATGTCACAGGCAGCACTGAACAAGAGCCCGGTGAGCAGTCTGCGGTTAGCATCTGTGGCCCTATGTGGTTTCCCTGTAAGTGGGACGGGAAGATGGCGAGCTGCATCCTGAACCATTTTGGGTCACACAGCCCTTTGACGTTGACGAAAGGTACTGGTCTTCTCTGTGGACTAAAATGTGCACACAGTCTCACCTGCAGCTACAGGTCCCTGGGGTCAAAGGTCCTTAGTCAGAACATCTGCACTGAGACAGAGCCAGTGCAGGTCCTCTGGCACAGACAGACAGACAGAGGCCGGGTCTGTGCGGCACCGGGTGGACCAGAGGGATTCCAGACGGGTGGTGGGGGCGACGGTATTGTGGGAGGGAAAGGGGGTGTGGAACAAGGATAACTGATGGCACTTTTTGAATGCTGAGGTGAGGTGTGAGGAGATGGAATGGGGAAGTCAAAACTGTTTTCTCTGCCCCATGCTACCTCTTCTAAGAAGTCCTCTACCTTACTTCCTCCATGCCGCCTTTTCTGTATTTCTAGCGCAGCTTGCTTCATTCTGTCTGGCAAACGGCTTACATGTTACATGTGCACGCAGGGAGGGCAGGGACAATGTCTCACCACCGAAGGTCAAGCCTCGGCTTGCCACTCCCTAGCGGTCTGCTGTTCTTCATTTCTCAGTCTCCCACAGCTCACCTTGAATGTGGTAGAGAGATGACTGGAGAACAATCACAAAAGTCTCTATTTTGTGGGCACATTTTCAGCACGTTCAATATTGTGAAATTATGGAGCTAACAAAACAATTCGATAGTAACCTTGGTATTTGTTGTGATGGGATCTGAAACCATTTCCAAGCTCTGAATACACACAGACACAACAGTTCTTAGGTATTAAGAGAAAAAAGCTGGTCAAGTTGATGTTGCCATGAAAACCCAGCCAGGCTGGGAACAGCTACCTTGGGGCTTGAGAATCTTTGTCCCGTCCCTGAACACTAACGCTGGCACTGCCTGGTGGCTGTCTCTGGCTCAGTTAACCATCCGACACACACAGCCCCTCTCTTCACTCAGCTGGCTTTGGCTGTCGGAGGGGCCAGGTCACTCCCCCAACCAGGTTCAAGACAGAGCCCAGCGGACGAGCTGGGGCACGGGAAACACAATAGGAAGGGGAAGCAGAAACCTCCACCCTTTTCCAGGCTGCAGTGGCAGCGAGAAGCTCCCTTCCTCAGCACTGGAAGCTGCGGAAGCTGCTGTAGGAAGGGCAGCTGATTCCCTATCAATAACACCTCCCTCTCCTGCTCCCAACACCCACCAAACCAAAAAAATGCTATGTCAGCAATTCCCACAGAAACAATGGGATTCTGTTGGGTGCCAGGACTCCATTAGCCTCTAGATGGCGCCAAGTCAAGGCAAATGCTGACAGGAATTCCCCTAGCTCCCAGCAAGCTGGGTGCCAGCCCATGCCTCCTCTCCCTAACTTCAGCCAGAGACAAGCCCTATGTGTTTCGCATCAGGGATTACTGGAGGACCTCTATCAGGATGCAGGATCAAAGAAGTGGACACCTGTCTCCACTTCCTAAGTCATCTGGAGAAACCCAACTCCTGTCTTGAGAAGGCGGATGGGAAAGGCCAGATGAGCTATGACAGCCCCAGAACTCTGCCAAGACCATGTGGATGAAACATGGTGAAGGCAGCTTGGAGGAACCAAGATGGTAAACACTTATCTTGCTGCCATACACAGCAATTTCAAAACTACAACTTAACGAAAGAACAAACACCATCCAGAATCACCGGAAAGCTGGCCGAGTGAAAATTCCACAAATAAAAGTGAAGATAAGACACTGTGACTCAGAGGAGCGGCTGAGGACAGCGTTGAAGATACGCACGGAGAGAGGTTTGGAGCGAGCGTGCCAGTGGATAGGGCAGGCGGCTGAAAACCCGGCTGGATTTCTCAAATGGGGGGGGCGGGGGGGGGGGAGACAAAGATGTCCCACTGCACTGATTCCCCAGCTCCGGGCGAAGTCCGGGGAACCCACAATCATACGGGGTAAACTGGACAGTGGGAGGGCACGCCGAAGCTCAGGTGCTGCAGGGGCCTGCCGGCTTGTGGAGAGGGCGAGCTTGTGTGGAGTGTGCGTGAACTTGGGAACAGCGCAGCTGCGTGACTGCGCAGAGAGCACTCGTGACTTGCTCTCTCGTTCGGGAAACCATCAGACTGCATTGTTTTACGACCCTGGGTGAGACGTTGGGTGTGCAGACTCATTTGGGGAGAGGCTGAATCGTCCGGCAGCGGGCGGAGCTCGGCAGAAGCTCTCTCTCAGAGGTGCTTGCAGCCATTGCCACCGACACAGAGTCCCAGGTGCCGCATAGGGGGGAGCTGATGCTGCCTGCTTGGTCCAGAGACTCCGCCCATCCAACCTGAGCTTGGCTGAACCCCACAGGCAATTGGCCTGGAGGTCAAACCCTCCTAGTGCTCACAACAATAATCTAGGCTTAACTACAACAAGACTGTGCAACCCATATCCACCTCAGGTAACAGGAGAGGCTGAGCCACTGTCCCTTAGAGGACACCTACCACACAAAGCTAATGGACCAACTCAGGAAAGCAGCCACCATGCAGAGACATGGAAAGAAATCAGATGTGAAAGGAATGGAGGAAAAAAAACGACTGGACATAGGAGTTCAAAACCACGGCTATAAGGCTTTTCAAGAGGCTCCTAGAAAAGGCCGAGATCTACAAGGAAATGAACAAGACCTACGAGGATATAAAAAAGGACCAACTAGAAATTAAGCATACACTGACTGAAATAAAAAATATTATACAAAGACCTAAAAGTACTCTAGAGGACTGCAAGAACCAAGTCAAAGATTTGAAATGCAAAGAAGTAAAATTCACTCAGCTGGAAAAGCAAGAAGCTAAAAGAATCCAAAAAATTGAAGATAGTGTAAGGGGCCTCTGGGACAACCTTAAGCATACCAACATCCGAATTATAGGGGTGCCAGAAAAAGAGAGAGAGCAAGACAATGAAAACCTATTTGAAGAAACAGTGACTGAAACTTTCCACACCTGGTGAAGAAATTGACTTAGGAGTCCAAGAAGCGCACCGAACTCAAATACATAGGAACCCTCAGAGGACCACACAAAGACACATCATAATTAAAATGCCAAGAGCAGCCGAGACCGGTTTGGCTCAGTGGATAGAGCGTCGGATTGCGGACTGAAGGGTCCCGGGTTCGATTCCGGTCAAGGGCATGTATCTTGGCTGCGGGCACATCCCCAGTAGGGGGCGTGCAAGAGGCAGCTGATCAATGTCTCTTTCTCATCGATGTTTCTGACTTTCTATCCCTCTCCCTTCCGCGCTGTAAAAAATCAATAAAATATATTTAAAAAAAAATGCCAAGAGCAAAAGACAGAGAATATTAAAAGCAGCAAGAGAAAAACAGTTGGTTACCTATAAGGGAGCACCCATAGGATTGTCAGCGGATTTCTCAACAGAAACAATGCAGGCCAGACGGGAGTGGCAAGAAATATTCAAAGTGATGAATAGCAAGAATCTACAACCAAGATTACGCTATCCAGCAAAGCTATCATTCAGAATTGAAGGTCAGATAAAGTGCTTCGCAGATAAGAAAAAGCTAAAGGAGTTCATCACCACCAAACCAATATTATATGAAATGCTGAAGGATATTCTTTAAGAAGAGGAAGAAGAAAAAGGTAAAAATAAAAATTATGAACAACAAATAAACACCTATCAACAAATGAATCTAAAAATCAAGTGAATTAATAAGCTGATGAACAGGATAAACTGGTGAATATAATAGAATCATGGGCATAGAGAGGGAATGGACTGACAATTCTTGGGGAGAAAAGGGGTGTGGGAGGTGCAGCAAGAGACTGGACAAAAATCATGCACCTATGGGAGAGGACAGTGGAGGGGGGTGAGGGCGGAGGGTGGGATGGGTACCAGGTGGTGGGGAACTCTAGGGGGATAAAAAAGGGAAACAATGTAATTAATAAACTGAACAATAAAGATTAAAATATAAAAACAAAACAAAACAAAAAAAACATGGTGAAGGCAGCACCCAGGTGTGGAAACAAACATCACGGGGATGCAGACCATGGGAAGGTGATGCAAGGCCCCCCCCCCCCCCTGCAAGCCTGCAGCAGTGAGGTCCTGCTGGGCACCGCCACAGCACAGGGGTGGCCTTCCACCTGCACCTCTAGTCACTGAAGCCACTAAGAGTCTGTGACCCAGAACTTAAAGCTCTGCTGATTTTAGACCTCCCTCAAATTTATATCCATATCAGCCTTGTGAGTAAACTGTGCTTGCTTAAAACTCCCTCTTCTTAGTCTTGCTAGTGTGGCTCAGTGGCTGAGTGCTGACCCACAGACCGAGAGGCCACCGGTTTGATTCCCAGGAGGGGATGTGCAGGAGGCTGCTGATTAATGATTCTCTCTCATCAATGTTTCTATCTCTCTATTCCACTCCCTTCCCCCCTCTCTAAAATCATGCCGAAACCGGTTTGGCTCAGTGGATAGAGTGTCGGACTGCGGACTGAAAGGTCCCGGGTTCGATTCTGGTCAAGGGCATGTACCTTGGCTGCGGGCACATCCCCAGTAGAGGGCATGCAAGAGGCAGCTGACCAATGTTTTTGACTTTCTATCCCTCTCCCTTCTGCTCTGTAAAAAATCAGTAAAATATATTAAAAAATAAAATAAAATCAATGACCCCTCTTTCCCCCCCAAGAAAACAAACAAACAAAAAATATCCTCCCTCTTTGAGTTGGGCAGTGACAAGATGAAACTAAAGTCCTGAGGTGTGGGAAACACGGCACCCCTAGGTCACTGGCAAAGACACTCCCTTCTGCTGCAGAGCAATGGCTGCTGCGGGGGCTCTGGTCTACCAGAGTACAGGTTCGGAAGGCTGCCTGTGGCTGAAAAGGGTAGAAAGTGCTACACATGGAAGCTCCAAGAGGTCAGGTGCCCTGGCCGAACTACCCAAAGAACAGGAAAGGCTGCCCAGGGGGAAGGCCCTGCCTGAGAGAGGCGGCCAGGGCAGGAACAGCTGTCAGGGCAGGCGGGGGAGCAAAGACGGCCCTTAAAACAAGGTGCTAGCTTGCTGCAGCCCCGAGTGATCATCTAGCCGGGCCATTGGCCCTGGCCCTTTCCCTCAGAGCTGGCTGATGGAAGGAGAGATGTGAGCAAGGGGCGGGGAATGGAAAGGAACACCTCCTCTTAACAGGGCCTGTTGGAGCCCCACCTCCAATACCTTTCCTAATCTCATTTCTTTCTTTCTTTTTTAAAAAAAATATATTTTATTGATTTTTTACAGAGCAGAAGGGAGAAGGATAGAAAGTCAGAAACATCGATGAGAGAGAAACATCGATCAGCTGCCTCTTGCACCCCCCCCCCCCCCCCACTGGGGATGTGCCCGCAGCCGAGGTACATGCCCCCGACCGGAATCGAACACGGGACCCTCCAGTCCGCAGTCCGACGCTCTATCCACTGAGCCAAACTAGTCTCAGCTTTCCTAATCTCATTTCATAAACAGGAGTAGGGACAGCAACATAGAAGACAGAGAACATCATAATATGCACAAGCAAAGGAGCACGGATTCAATCCGAATTTGACACCCACACTAGGCTCTTAACTCATGGAGTTTGGGGGGACCCCCAGAGAAGAACATCTGGTCTACAAAGGCAGAGCCTCATTTGCAAGTCCCTTTGGTATCCCTTTCCTTATGTCCTTTAAATCTCAGCTCCAAGAGCCATAGTGCCCGCCCCCAAGGGCAGGACCCATTCTCACGGTGCTGCGCCCCTCCCCTCTCTCTCAGTGTGCCCAGTGCAGTCAGCTGGAGTGCTGCCAGGGGCCCCCGAGCAGGCTGGGTGCCGGTACTCACTGTGCGCCTCCACCAGATCAATCTGCATGTTGTAGGGGACCAGGGGGTCAGGCAGCTCTGAGAAAAAGCTCTTCATGGCACCAGCCACGGTGTTCACTGTAAAGTCTCTCTCTGCCAAGTCCAGGTTGTGGTCTGAAAGGAAGTTGGAAGAGTGAGGCCAAGTCGATCTAAGCTGTGCAGAAGCAAAGGGAAACCCCGTGCTTGGGGGAAGTCCGAGACCGTGAGGACCCTGGGGTGCTGCCCAGGGCTGGCCTGGAGCCTGGGCCGCCTCGGGATCACCACAGACTAGACAGGAGCACCCCTGGTGCTGCTAAAAAAGGTTCTCAGACTCGCAGAGGCTGACAGCCAACACCTCCTTCCAAGGTCATCTGTGAGTAGGAGCCGCACCCCCACTTCTGTGCCACCCAGTTAGCTCCCTATGTCTGCGTGGATGTGTTGCTCCCTCTTCCTAACACCCATCCCTCCAAGGGAGGAAAGGAAGGGGGCTTTCCTAAAAAGCTGGCTTACTTTTCCTGGTGGGTTGCAAACACATTACCCACAATCTTGAGCACCGTCACCCCAAGAAATTCAATAAAAAAGAAAAGAAAAAAACACCCTATTGCAATCCTGATTGCTGTCCCCATCTTCATCCCTTATGATGGCAGGACAGACTGTACTTTTCCCTCTGGCCCCTCATGGCTTATGACACCACTGGCCTCTGTCTCTAGTTTCTTCTTTTCAGACTCGACTGCACTCCTGACTTGTAAGAAACCATCAACTGATAGTTACTAGCTGTTCCCATTTTGGGGGGGTAAGCTGTGTTAGATTCTTGTATATTCGGTACAAGTGCATACCCAAGGACATGGCAATACCCTTATTTGGACCTCAGGCTTCCTAGCCCGGAAGATGAACAGGTGTCCCTTCTCGGCGTCAGCTCTCCCCACGGCGCCAGCAGAGACCGACAGTGGTATCAGTGCGACGGCCCGTGCTGGGGCAGGAGCCCCCTCGGGCTGCCTGCCTCCCCCCAGAGTCTAACCCTACTCTGAGCCTTAGGTTACCTTCCTCCCTGGCCAGTGACATCGGAGAACTTGGGTCGCTCTGGCTCATCTGCCGCTGGCACCGGTGGGTGAGGCCTCCCGCCCACAGAATGCTCGGTGCAGAGACAGAGTGTGGCCCAGGGCTGGGGTGACATAGACTTGGCCTCTCAGAGCTGCCCTAGCTTAGGAGATGGGAGTCCCGCTAAGAGCAAGTTGAATTCATGAGGGCTCAGCTTTGGCAGCCTGAGCCCCAAGGCTCAGCTCATCACAAAATGTTCCCTTGCTTTCTCTCCCGTGCAGGCACTTTGTGAAGGGAAGGGGCCCTGGCGCAGTAAGTTGTCTTCTCAACCCAACATCATGCGCATGCAACGACGCCCGCGGGGCCCACTCGCAGGGAAGCAAAGCCCTCCAGCGGTGAATGAGGCATGTGCCAGGGAGTCTGTGGGAGGTGATGGGCTGACACAGGCTTGGCAGGGGGGTGCTTCCGTTTGCTGACAGGTCCCGTTCCTCCGCTGTGGCAGTGTGACCGTGAAGGTGATACTAACTGGGGCCAAATGCTTTCTCTTTCTCAGCCACCAAGCCAGCACCTCTTGCTCTGGGGCTGTGTGTGGCAGGAGCACCCCCAGGGCTGAACTGCAGTTCCCTCGAGGGGCTTCCCTGGCAGTCTGGCTGTCGTGGCCGCCTGGACTGGCTCCGGCCTCTGATGCCCAGCAGGCGGTGGCCTTACCTTGATCAAACTGTCTCTGCAGACTCTCCATCTCTGACTTGTTCCCGCTGACCCGGTAGATGCCTTCAGTGCTCAGTCCTGAGGAGAAACACGCAGGTGTCTTAGGTGCAGGCGGAGGAGAGCAGAGACTGAGGGGGACACTCAAGGAGAAAAGGGGAGAGCATGAGGCACCTAAAATGAGAGGGGAAAAGGCTAAAGCAATTTCCTAGATGCTTCAACCTATTTCCCCATCTTCTTTTTATTCCCCATTGATTTTTAGAGAGTGAAAGAGAGGATGAAAGGGGGAGAGAGAGGGGAAGAGAGAAACATCAATGTGAGACACACACTGATTAGTTTTTACCTCCTGTACACCCGCCAATCGGGGCCAGGGATCAAATCTGCAATAACCCAGATACATGGTCTTGACTGGGAATTGAACCCTCGACCCTTCACAGTGCTGGTCAACGCTCTAACCACTTACACTAGCCAAGGTCCCCATATGCTTTTTCATTTAAAAATTTAAAATCCGTGATTAAGATAACTTGGTCCACAGTTTGATGCATACTCTTGAATTTTATTTTTAACCAAAGGGAGATAATATTCTCTTAACCTACCCTTTTCACTTACCAACTATGTGGTGAACTTACTCTAGTCATTAAATATTCTTATTTTTTTACGATATGATTTTAAAGACATCAAAGGATATAGTAACTTTAAAAATAGTCCTATTGTTAATTATTTAGGTTTTCCCAAGTTTTTGCTGTTAGAAATAATCCAATTATGTTTTTTTGGATAGCTAGTAACTGTAACAGATTCTTGGCAGTGTGAATTTCCTATTCACATTCTTGTTTATTTTCCTGTAAGAGTGGTTCTTCTCATTTTACATTTGAAAGAAGTCTTAGAATATTAAGCAATTGCATGTGTTAATGTTATAAACATTTACATTTTTTGCCTTTTTGTTATTGGTCTTCTACTTTTGTGTATTACATTTTTTGAAGTACATAATTTAAAAATTTTAGATTTTCAAGACCAGTCATTTTCTTTATGATGTCTTCCTTTGTTTTTATGCCTAATATGGATTTTCCTATTCTTAGTTTCTATTTCTTTCATACCTCTTTCAAAAATATATGTATTTTATTGATTTTTTACAGAGAGGAAGCGATGAGAGAGAACTAAGATGGCGGCAAAGGTAAAACACCTATCTTGCCGTCATAATCAGCAATTTTAATACTACAACTTTTTTTTTTTCTTTCCTGGTTTAATAAGGATGTATTTATTTTGAGAAAAAACGGTCCCAAACATCAGGCTGTTCACAAAAATAACCCACAGTATCAACTTTAGAAAACAAATCTTAAAGACTATTACACTAATCATTTACCTACAGGACGCATTTGACATGCCAACTCTCATTCACAAAAATACATGGTTACATGTGTTGAACAGCCCCACATAGCACTCTTATATGGGGTATAACACATACTTCTAACTCAAAGCTGCTCTCAGGTGCTACAACTAATGCGATTGCCTTTGCAGTTAGGGAAGCATCTACTGAACTCATATATGAATGAAGAGAACTGTACTCCCTACATAACAAGAGATTATTTTGGAGACAGATGATAAAAACCATACATCCTTTTTATTGTTAAGTCATAAAGAGGTATCAAAATTAAAAGCAAAAATTACAGGGTAAGACTTAACACAACTACTAGGAGCATCAAAGGAAGTGAAAATGGGACTAGGCGCAGGGCAATATGAATTAACGAACATGGAAGGGACAAGATAGGGAGAACAATGAGCATGTGCTGAAGGTACTAGGGGAAAGGATCTGGTGAAAATTTTGATCTTAGACAAGCGCCTAGATAAAGAAATAATGGGACAACATTTCTAAACCCCACTATGTGCTTAAGAGTCATCCTCGCCATTGGCGCTGTCTCTGTCATCCTCTCCTTCCTCAGCCTCTTTTTCATCATCCTTGATCAACTCCAGCTGGTCATCCCCTCGATCTTCATTGTCATCATCATCCAGTAGGTCCCCCTCCTCAGCAGAGTCCTCTGCACCCCCCTCAGACTCCATCTTCACATTAGTCTCATCTTTCTTCAGGGAGCTGGTGGTCTGCTCCTCTTATCGTTCTTCATCTCTACTGGGGATGAGAAGGACAAGTCTGCTTGTTTGCTCTGTTCCTTTTCAATTTTTTCCAGGCTTTCCAGGAGATAATCCACTTTCTGTTTTATCCTTCTTAATAGCCTGAAGGTCATCTCCTTTCAACTTTGCAGACTTGGAAGAAGATCCTCGCTGTTCACTCTTAGAATTGAAGCCACTTTTGCCCCTTCGTGATGTGTTTCCTGATACACGTTGGCGTTTTGAGGGCACTACAGCCCGAGCAATAGGAGGAGGAGGAACACGTGCTGGGTAACTGTACATCCTGTCATAATAATCCCGTTGGAAGTCACAGTCCAAGTCAAAAGAGGAGCCATACATCTCCGCTGCAGATCGTTTCACACCTGCTTTTCCTCGGTTCATTTTTGGCTCTGCAGCCAGATTGATATCTAAAACCTGGCCAGCGATCATTCTGCCATCTTCTCCTGCCACCGCAGCTCGGGCATTTCTCTCATTAACATATTGAACAAAGGCAAAGCCCTTATGAACAGAGCAACCTACAATTTTGCCATACTTTGAGAAGATAGCCTCCACATCAGATTTCTTCACCACAAGAGTATTGAGATTCCCGATGAATACACGGGAGTTCATGGAGCGAGGATCTGTCTTGTTGGTCACGTTGCTGGCCATTGTCTTTGATGATTATGGTTCCTCACAAAGCCAAAATGTAGCTGAAGATCAAAAAAATCTCACTGGAGGGAAAGGGAGAAGAGATTCTGTTCTGAATCTCCCACTCCCCGGCTCTGCGTGGGGAAGCCGACACCTGCTCGAGGTCAGCAACACGGCTGCAGCCGCCCAGCCTTCGTCTCTTCACAAAGTCTAATGCTACAACTTAACGAAAGAACAAACACCTTCCAGAATCACCGAACGCTCGCCGAGTGAAAACTCCACAAATAAAAGTGAAGATAAGACACTGACTCGGAGGAGCGGCGGCGGACGGCGTTGAAAGATTCGCGCGGAGAGAGGTTTGGAGCGCGGGCGGTGGAGAGGGCGGGCGGCTGAAACCGGCCAGTTTTCTCGAACGGGGAGACAAAGGCGTCCCACTGGACTGATTCTCCAGCTCTGGGCGAAGTCCAGAGAACCCACTATCACACGGGGTGAAAACTGGACAGTGGGAGGGCACGCCGAAGCTCGGGTGCTGCCGGGTCTCCCGGCTTGTGGAGAAGGCAGCTTGCGCGAACAGCTCGGCTGCGAGACGGTGCAGAGAGCGCACCGCGACTTGCCTCTCATTCGGAAAACCGTCAGACTGCTTTGTTTTACGACCCTGGGTGAGACATTGCGCATGCAGACTCATTTTGGGAAAGTCTGAATTCCCTGGCAACCGGCAGCCGGTGGAGGTCCGCAGTGGCTCTCTCTCAGAGGTGCTGGCGGCCATTGCCCCCGGCACAGAGTCCCTGGGGCCGCATAGGGCGGAGCTGACGCTGTCTGCTTGGCCCGGAGACTCCGCCCACCCAACCTGAGCACAGCTGAGCTTCACAGACAATTGGCCTGGAGGTCAACCCTCCAAGTGCTAGCAACGATTAACTGAGCTTAACTTCAGCAAGACTGTGCAGCCCATATCCACCTCAGGTAACTGGGGAGGCTGAGCCACTGTCCCTAGTAGGAAGTCTACCACACAGAGCTAATTGACCAACTCAGGGAAGCAGCCACCATGCAGCAACATGGAAAGAAATCAGATGTGAAAGAAATGGAGGAAAAAAAATGACTGGACATGGAATTCAGAACCACGGTTATAGGGTTTTTTAAGAGGCTCCAACAAAAGATTGAGGCCTATAAGGAAATAAGCAAGACCACAAAGGAAATGAATGAGTCCTACAAGAAAATGAAAGAAACCCTCAAGGATATAAAGCAGACTCTCAAGGATATGAAAAAGGACCAACCAGAAATTAAGCATACACTGACTGAAACAAAAAATATTATACAAAGACCTGAAAGTGCCCTGGAGCACCCCAAGAACCAAGTTAAAGATCTGAAATACAAAGAGGTAAAATCCACTCAGCTGAAAAAGCAAGAAAACAAAAGAATCCAAAAAATTGAAGATAGTGTAAGGGGCCTCTGGGACAATCTCAAGCATACCAACATCCGAATTATAGGGGTGCCAGAAAAAGCGAGAGGCCAAGACAATGAAAACCTATTTGAAGAAATAGTGACTGAAAACTTCCCACACCTGGTGAAAGAAATTGACTTAGGAATCCAAGAAGTGCACCGAACCCCAATATATAGGAACCCTAAGAGGACCACACCGAGGCACATCATAATTAAAATGCCAAGAGCAAAAGACAAAGAGAGAATATTAAAAGCAGCAAGAGAGAAACAGTTGGTTACCTATAAGGGAGCACCCATACGACTGTTAGCGGATTTCTCAACAGAAACGATGCAGGCCAGACGGGAGTGGCAAGAAATATTCAAAGTGATGAACAGCAAGAATCTACAACCAAGATTACTCTATCCAGCAAAGCTATCATTCAGAATTGAAGGTCAGATGAAGTGCTTCGCAGATAAGAAAAAGCTAAAGGAGTTCATCACCACCAAACCAATATTATATGAAATGCTGAAGGATATTCTTTAAGAAGAGGAAGAAGAAAAAGGTAAAGATGAAAATTATGAACAACAAATACACATCTATCAACAAATGAACATAAAAATCAAGTGAATTGATAGGCTGCTGAACAGGATAGACTGGTGAATATAACAAAGACATGGACATAGAGAGGGAATGGACTGACAATTCTCGGGGAGAAAAGGGTTGTGGGAAGTACAGCAAGAGACTGGACAAAAATCTAGCAACAATGGGAGAGGACAGTGGGGAGGGGGAGGTGAGGGTGGAGGGTGGAATAGGTACAGGGTGGAAGGGAGCTATAGGGGGATAAAAAGGGGAAACAATGTAATTAATAAACTGAACAATAAAGATTAAAAAAAAAAAAAAAAAAAGAAACAGCGATGAGAGAGAAACATCCATCAGCTGCCTCCTGCACACCTCCTCCCGGGAATGTGCCCGAAACCAAGTAACATGCCCTTGATCGGAACCGAACCTGGGACCTTTCAGTCCACCGGCTGACGCTCTATCCACTGAGCCAAACTGGTTAGGGTTTTCATATGTTTTCAAAAAAAACATTTAACTCTGTGATTCTTCTAGAGCTTACCAGATGTACTATGTTAGGAAAGGAAAAAAACAAACAAACTAAAATTTAACTAAGTAGTACAGAAGAATACAAAGCATCAGCTGAGCGACCCTTCACTCCCACCCCTCGGCAGGGTAGATTCTAAGCATTGTTCACTGACCCCATCCCCCTCCCAGGGAAGGAAAGTCCACTGTTGCCCCTTACATCACAGTCTAAAGAACAATTAAGTCCCTGTGGAAACCAAGACAGCGTCTCAGGGCCAAACCAATCCCGGTCCCTTCTGAAGACTGGGGCGAGCAGCTCTGGCCGGCGGACGGGCATTGAGGAGTGCGCACACGGAAGGCAGTGCGGGCAGTGGGAGAGGGCCAGGCCCTGCAGTCAGTTAGCAGGCACCCGTGGAGAGGGCCCCGTCAGGCGAGGTAAAAGCAGCTTGCCTGTTCCCGAGGCCCCAGATCAGTGGCAGGAGAACTCTGAAGAACACAGAAGCAGAAGTCATCAATTCCTGGCTTAAAAGCCATTAAATGCAGACTGGTCTTTCACCAGGGAAAAAGGGGTTGTGGATCGGTACCAAGGACACCCTATGATGCAATGTCTAGTTTCTGAAGGCGCTGCTATCACTGCACTTGGTCGGAGAGGTGCGGACACTTTCTAACCTGAGCTCCAGATGCACCCCAGCTCAGTGGTGACCTTTCCCACTGCCCCCTCCCTTTGGAATGAAAGTGCTTTCCTGCATCCACCCACCCTCACTCACTTATTAAAGTGTGATAACACCACTGAATCATCAGTCCCCATGGCAGGAGCTACTAAAGGAAGAGAATACAAGAGAAGAGTGAGGTTCAGAAAGGCCTTGGCCCGCACTGCACAGCGGGTAAGTGGTAGACTGGTCTAAGTCCAGGGCCTTTCCCACCCTGTGTCCACACTGTTCCGGAAGTCACTTGACATTTGTCCACCTGGCTGCAGTCCAGACCAGTCTTTCCTCCCAGAAATACCACACTTGAGTCAAGTCCACTGGCCCTCGCATTCTGGTAGCCTGGTAGCTGGTACATCCCTTACTGCTGTCAATCGAAAGGTCAGAGGTGAGGGGCTGGACCTTGTGCACCACCCCTAGTTAGCAATTTTACAATGGACACTTTTCTCAGTGACTTATCTAAACTGTTCACAGATGTCTTTAAACTTCCTACTTTATTTCACATCTCCAGTGATACATACCACATGCTTATACATGAAACCATCCACAGTTGGCAAGCCCTGGGTGGGTATGTGTCAGCAGGCTCAAGCCTTCAGCACTGGGCTGATAAAACGCTTTCCTAGGTAGTCTTCTCTTGACCTGTCACCCCTCTCTAATACAAAGAAAACAAGCAGCACGAGCTTCCGAAGTCCTTGGCCCCCGTGTGGAGAGGCACCCACTCAGCTGCAGCTCTGACCTTCAGCTCAGACAGGCAGTCCCCTGTACTGTCCCCTAATGGCCACTTGCTCAGCATCACAAGGAAGAAAACAAAGAACAAATTAGTTATCTGGAAATTTTCAGAGGTACAGGGCGGCTGAAACCTCACTAGATCCATGGTAACAGAAAGGGAAGCATTTAAAAGTGCAAGGCCAGCTTCACAGCATCCATTAATCATCAACTTAGTATTTCCTGTAACGTGGATGCGTGTTTACTTTTCGAAATCCCATTTTAAAATAGTAATTTCACCGCTGCCCTACACAGCACCATAACATAATTTAGAAAAGCTATTATTTGCTTGGCCAGTACAACTTTTCACAGCTACCAATTAGACAGCAATTAAATAACAACCCAAACTGTAGAGCAGCCTGAGCACCCGAAGGCTGTTAGTAAAACGGAGGGTTAGGGACATAAAGTGATATGGGTGAGGATACAGGTGAGAACTAGCACACCTGACAGGCATGGGCAGCCAGGAGCCCAAACTAGAGCAGGAAAGGGTTGGGGTGCTGCAGGCAGGGGGGCTGGATTCTAAGGGGGGCATGTCCCGGGACTCACGGGGCCACACAGAAGCACTCTAGAGGTGACTGGCTCCCGCCTGCCAGCAGGAAGCACAGACCTTACCAACAGTAGCCCCAACCATAATGTCTGTTCCATGCCCACAAGTCCACCTGGGAAAGCTTCAGCCTTGGACTGTGGGGCATGTCTACACACAGAAATCGCCAAAGACCCCACTATTCAAGCAATCTCGAAGAAAGGCCTTTTTACTTAAAAAAAAAAAAAGAAAAAGAAAAAAAAAGGCCCTAATGGTTTCAAATATCTGCTCTGTTTTATGTGAATCTTTGGGATAGAACAAGACAAAGTTGAGAATGGCCAAGGTCACTATCTTCAAATATCTGAACCACCACGAGGAACAGTTTTGCTCCAAAGGCCGAGACTGGAGCTCCAGCCGAGAGTGGAAAGGACAGGAATGGAAATGGCAGGAAGGCCGATCTTCTCTAATATATGAGATTATGCACAGCTACAGCTGTCATCTCTTGGAACGGGCCAGAGCTTTTGAACTCCCTCCTCATGGATAGCCATCTGTCTGGAATGCTGTTTAAAAAGATTAGTATCTGCTCTAAGAAGATAGTAATAACAATAACAAACCATTCACTGACTGCTTACCATGTGCGAGGCACATAATGCCAAGTGCTTACCATACATTTTACATCAGCTCACAGCCCAGCCCCAGAGAGGTTATTACTAATCCCATTTTAGAGGCGGGCATGCAGAGGCTAAGGGGGTAAGTAACATGTACAAGATCAGAGTGGACTGAGATTTGAATCCCATCCCATCCTAGAGCCTTCATTTTTTTTACTTTCATGTTTTAAATTATTGGTTCTCAAAATCACACATGTATCCCAATCTCCTGAAGGGCTCTTTAAAATACTTCCAGGTTCCACCCCCAGAAGTTTCTGACTCTCTCTCAGGCCCGAGACTTTGCATTTCACACATTCCGGTGACGTAGATCCGCTGCCAGGGAGCTACACTTTGAGAGCTGCCACTTAGAAGATGGCTCAGGCTTCTAAGGTCTCTCTGAGTCCTGAATTCTATCATTCAATAAAATGGGGGAGGGGGGGGAGGGAATGATACACAAGGAAAAATAAATACCAATACTTTAGGAACAAAGCATTTCTAAAAAGTATTAAAATTGCTGCTATTTATTTATTATTAAATTTTTTTGTTACTTCTTCCCCAGGATATTTTTTTCCATTGATTTTTACGGAGAGTGGAGGTGTGGGGGAGAAAGAGAAACATGGATATAAAACAAACACATTGACTGGTTGCCTTCCCCACACGCCCCGACCTGGGCCAGGGATCGAACCTGCAACCCAGATACATGACCTTGACAGGAAATTGAGCCTGAGACCCCCTCAGCGCAGGGCCGACACTCGAATCATCAGGCCATGCCAGCTAGGGCTGCTTTTATTTTTAAGCAAGCCCTCATGCACTATTGAAACTTTTAACCTTGGCCGGGTATGACTTTTATAAAAATGTTTAAAAATAGTCAGGAGAAAAGCAGAGACCTTATTCTTCTTTTCAATATTTCGGAGCACCCACATGGCAGAGACGGTCCTTCCAGAGTCTGTCGGGCGTAGTCTCCCTCAAAACTATTTTGTGACATGGGAAGGCTAGATGGCCCACTGATGCCGGCCAGGAGGCGCTGGACGGGCCAACAATGGCACATTTCACTGTCATTTTCCCGTCCCAGCACGTGCCGCTGGCCTGGCTCCTGAGAGATGCCTGTGGCACTTGTTTGGCAGACTAGGGGCGTTAGGAAAAGGGACCGGCGACCAGCAGGAGCTTGGAAATCAAGGGGAGAATCACCTCCTGCCCTGCTGTGCCTGGTTTCTGAAACCTCCAAACAAGTTTTTATTCCTGACCACAAGCACCATGTCTCAGCACCTGTGCTCTGGGCACTCTTTCCGAGGCAGCCCAGGCCGGACTGCACCTCTGCTCGGCCACAGCAGGACCCAGTCCCCCGTTTCCTTTCCAGCACAAATCACTACTTCTTCCCAGGCACGCTCTTTTTTTTTTTTTACTTTCTATGTTTAGATATAGAAACTCAGCGCTTTAGTCCTTTGAAGAAACTTAACTGGAGCTGCCGGTGCTCTGAAGTGTCACACACCAGACAGGTCTTAACTACCTACAGCTTTGTGGAAAGAAACACATAGAACAGACACGCTCCCTCTAAGAGGAAGGTCTCAGGCAGGCCAGATTTCAAGGCTAGAGGGGTGCTGAGAACTCAGGGAGAGAAGTAAACTCCCTTGAGCGTAAAAAAATCCAAACTGGTCTGTGGGGAACACCAGAATAAGAGGCTCTCCTTTTGGGTCAAATGCCAACAGCATATCTACACAGCCCACCGCCTTCTGAGGAGCACACTGCAGCGCCCGCCTTTATGGAAGACGGAAGGACAGGGACAGTAGAGTATTTGGGTGGAAAGCAGAAGCCACTTGCTGGATGTAAGACCCTGGGCAACCGTGTCTCAATTTCCTTCTCTGCACAACCGAGAGAACAGTGCCCATTTCATACCTACTGGGGTGCATTTAGGAGACCTTAACAAAGGGCTGAGCGAGTAAATATTATGCTAATGACCTAACTGGAAAGGAAGTTAGCAAGTGGAAGAATTTTGTTGTCAGGGAGACATGGGTTCAAATCTTGACCATAACTTCAGCTCATCTGATTAGACCAGTGGTCGGCAAACTGCGGCTCGTGAGCCACATGCGGCTCTTTGGCTCCTTGAGTGTGGCTCTTCCACGAAATACCACGTGTGGGCGTGCACATACAGTTCGACTGAAAAACTTCGTGGCCCATATGCAGAAGTTGGTTTTCGGCCTGGGCGGGTCTATTCTGAAGAAGTGGTGTTGGAAGAGGTAGGGGTGGCGGGCGGGCCATGGGATGGCAGGCCGCAGGATACGCAGCTCGGGGCAGGCGCGTGATTCATGCAGCTGAGCGAGCCAGGCAGGCAGCAGTCTCATTATGCAGTGTGGCCAGTGCTGGTCGGGGCTGCAAATTGTGCACAGGTGACAAAAGTACCTACTCGAAGCATAAAGTTACCTGTATTTTTCCAACCAGCTGCAAATCCTACAGGTATTTTTGTCATCAATTTAAGAATTGTAATTATTTTGTGTTGGTGGCTTTTTTTTTTTAGGTGCCCTGTTTGACATGACTACAAAGAAGCAGCAAAGAAAAACAGAAGACGAAAACTGTGAATTTAAAGTTAAATGGACCAAGACTTTTGCATTTATTCAAAACTTAAATGGCCTTTCAACCTGTCTTACTTGTCAGGAAAAATTGGTGCATAACAAGAAATCAAATTTGGAGAGGCTTTACAACTAAACACGTGTCATTTAGTACTAAATATCCTGTTGGTGATGCAAGGAAGCAGTTGAGGAACTTCAGAACAGTCAAGGAAAATCAAGTTCTATGTTTAATTACTGGATGCAATCTTCCAACAATGTTAATACTGCAAGTTGGGTGGTTAGTCAAGAGACTGCTAAGAGAGGAAAACCATATGAATACATAAAAAGTTGTTTTATAAATGCATCCGAAGAACTGTGTCGGGATATTAAGAACAAAGCAGATATTCTAAAAAAAAAAATTAAAGAGTTACCATTGTCTGCTAAAACAGTGAAAGATAAACAGTCAAAATGTCTTAGAATATAACCGACCAGCAAGTCGAAGATCTTTAATTGGTTTGAGCTTTATCAATAGCAGTTGATGAGTCTTGCGACATAAATGATACAGCGCAAGTTTCACTTTTTGTACGATTTATTTTATCTACAGGTCCGAAAGAAGAACTTTTAGGATTACTGCCATTCAAAGGTCAAAACATGTGGAGAGGATATAGCAAATACTGTCATTGAGTGCAGTAAAAAACAACATGTTCCACTTGATAAAACTGTCTCAATTTCAACAGATGGGGCAAAAAGTATGACCAGCGTAAGAAACGGGTTTGTTGCTATTTTGAAAGAAAAAATTAACACGAGATACTTACTTACCATTGCATCATTCATCAAGAAGCGCTTTGTGCGCAGACATTTCCAGAAGAAATTTGCAAAGTTATGGAATTGGTGATTAACATTATCAATTCCATTATAGCTAAAGCTCTTAATCATCACCAATTTAAAGAATTTTTAGTTGAAATGGAGAGTATGCAGATCTGCTGCTGCATAACAAGGTACATTGGTTATCAAGAGGAAACGTTTTAAAACGTTTTGCTTCCTTATTAACAGAAATTAAATTATTTCTCCTTAAGAAGGGTGTTCACTTTTCAGAACTAACGAACGATCAGTAGGTCCAAAAATTTTATTTCATGGTAGAAGTTACGCCTCATCTAAATCAGCTTAATTGTAAACTGCAGGGGAAAGGAAACACAATTTTTTCGATGTTAGAAGAAGTTATTTCATTCGAAAATGAATTATCTCTTTTGCTCAAGATTTTAAAAGAGAAACTTTGATTCACTTTCCAAGCCTGCTGAAACATCGCCAAGAAAATAATCCCGATATTGATATTTGCTATTTCAAAACAACACTTTTAAATATGAGGGAAGCTTTTCTCAACAGGTTTCAGGAATTCAGAAACAGCAAAACGACATCAGCCTTTGTTAAAAAACCTCTTAATGCTACTGTAACAGAATTAAGTTTTTCTTCCTTTTAATATAGACCTCGGCAACTTTAAATTGAGAAATTGCCTTATTGATGAGAACCTGGAATCGTGCCTCAAATTAAAAACAAGAACATATAAACCTGACTTACCCAAACATTCCAAGGAGATGCAAGGCCATTGTTCATATTAGTGTTTGTCAGTCATTGTCATGATTTAATTTTATGGATATTATAAGGTAAATTGTAAGGGTTTAATTTTATCAATAAATAATATCATTATTAAGTATGATATCAAGCTTTATTCAACATACCAATAGTTTAACTAAGACTTAAAACTTTAGTTTATTAAGTTAATTTTGGGGAATGTTATGGAGTGAAAGACGTAGTGTCGAGGATTGAGAAAGGTATGTTGAGATGGTTTGGACATACAGAGAGGATGAACGAAAGGAGATAGACGAAACAAGTATACAAGACCAGTGTGGATGGGAGAGTGGGAAGGGTCGACCCCAACAAAGGTACCTCAATCAGACTGAGGACATTTTTAGCCAAGGCCAGCTTAGGAGTATCCTAATTAACTAACAGTGTACCTACCTATATAGTTTACGTTTAAAAAATTTGGCTCGCAAAAGAAATTTTAATCGTGTACTACTGATACTTGGCTCTGTTGACTAATGAGTTTGCCGACCAATGGATTAATACCTACTTTCTTAAACTGCTGCAAGAATGAATGAGTTAACCTAAGCAAAGTCCACAGCATAACGCCTGCCATTTCCTTTTTTCTCTAAACTCTTAACGAGCCTCAAGAGCAGCACCTGCCTGCTCCTATGCCTAGCGCTCAGCCAAAACAGGCCAGTCTACAGAGCAAGATTTAAAAACACACATAGGCTCTGACACCCAAGTGACTGGGGACAAATCACTCCACTTCTCAGAGCCTGGGCTCCTCATCAAACATCAGGTGGTTAATTAATGACTTTGTCGCAATGTGAATACAGAGATTACACATAAGGGAGGGAGTGTTATAAAAGCCTGAACACTGAAATAATAACAATTTTAAAAGGCCAGGTACTTTTCTAAGTTCTTCCCTAGAATTATCACAGTGAATCCACCCAATAATTCTTTGAGGTAGATATTAATATTTTTATTCCCTTTTAAAAGATATATACTTTTAGTGATTTCAGAGAGGAAAAGAGAGGGAGAGAGAGATAGAAATAGAAACATCAATGATGAGAATCACTGATCGCTGGCTGTCTCCTGCATGCCCCACACTGGGGATTGAACCCACAACCTGAACCTGGGCATGTGCCCTGACTGGGAATAGAACTGTGACCTGCGGGTTCATAGGTTGATGCTCAACCACTGAGCCCGGCCAGCTGGGCTTTCTCCCCTTTTCACAGACAGCAAACGGAGCTCCGAGAAGCTGAGCATTTACTCCAGCCCACAGAGCTAGCAAGTGGTGGGGGCAGATTTAAACTGGCTCACTCAAGTCTCTGCCTCAATGACTGCGCATTTAAACATGATATTACTAACTCAATGTTAACGCTCTGTACCCGTTTCCCTTAAATACTGTATGTCGGGTACATCCCACAAATGCCAAATTCATTACGGGTTATAAGAATTTTCCATTCCTCCCTTGTTTACTCATATGCATTCATGTCTTCGCTCACACCCGTTCAGTGTTCTCATCTGTCAATTGGAGGATTGAGTAGGGAGAGCCGGAGGAAAACTGCGGCCTCCTCTCCACAGAGAAAGCAGCCAATGGAAAGTGTCCTGGCTTTATTCCTACAATAAAGTTCTACTATTGATAACATTACAGAGTGCCCACCAGATCTCCCTGTTGCCTTCCTGTTTTGGATGTGCTCAGAATGATTTTCTGGCTCTTCTATTCCTTGAACACTAGGGTCACTCTGCCCCCTCCAGTGCCCCTTTGTTAGCTGTCTTTCCTCAGTAATTCCCTCGTCAATCAAGATCTGTTTCTGGCAATGCCAGACCTCCTTTCTCCCCGCGACAGAATGCCACTAACACTCTATTATGACTGCTTGACCGGGTGTTAGCCCCACAACTCGGCACTGCGGCTTTGTAAATTTCCAACGCTATTGTATGTACACACAGCCATGTCATCAATCTCCAGGCTGGGGAGGAAGGGAGAGAGATCTGGAGGGGAAGAGATGAAAATATCACACCAGGTCTGGGGCATCATATGGCTCTAGCATCTGGCTGATCCTTTATAAGCTCCCCACGCACTTACTGCCATTAACTGTGAAAGCGGGCTTCTGGACCCCGCTGAGCCTAACAAGGGGCTCTGTTTTCTTCCTTACTTTAGGAAAATGCGTACCCCAATAGCTGTGTTTAGAAACCACAATGACAGAGTGAACTTCACACCAGCAGCCCAGAGCTGACGCTGCCTGTTCGGGCAGCCCAGGACGGAGAACAGAGGAGTGCGATCCATATCGAGGCGAGCAGGCTGCATTCGGCAAAGCAGCCTCAAACGTTCAAAGCCACGACGGCCGGGGCCTCCTGTCAAGAGGGCCAGCGTCTTTTGGGCTCCACGTGTGACCTCACGAGTGTGAGCGCAGGAACGGCAGTGTGGCTCTGGAGGGGCAGCTGGTGACACTAAGTGAGGGGTCTCATTGGCTAAACAAGGAGCTACCAACAAAGAAACAGCCCCGCCCAGCGACAGGTATAGTGTGTCACCCCATCCCCACACCTCCACGCGCACAACGCCAACTTCTCCTGGGCAAGTACAAAAGCTCCCTGAGATCAGGGCCGATTCCTCCCAAGTCAACGAGGGCAGAGGTGAATTCTTTCAGCTTCTGATAAACAAAAAACCATGAAAGGAACAGCGATGTCACCTTCCTTTCCTGCTCTCTCTCTCCTTCACCAAGAAAGAGCATTTTTTATGGGTTAGAAACCTATAATCCTCTGGCGGGAAAGCTGATCGTGGCCCCCACTGGCCTGCAGTTCTTCCACTCTAGGATAAAACACACACTGCCCGGCCCGTGTTGCCTCACCCTTCCCGCCCCCCACTTCACTCTAGTCACCTGGTCTTTCAAGGACACAAAGCACTGACCCCTTCCTGTCTCAGGGCCTTCCTACAGGTTGTTCCTTCTACTTTCACCTCGTTTTTGGCTGGCTACACACTGCTCCCTCAAAGTGGTCTCCCTTGACCCCCTGATGTAAATAAAGTCTGTTATAACAATAACTGCGTAGATTGATACAGTGCTCACACTATGGGTAGGCATAGTGATAAGCATTCCACCTGCCTTATCTCAGCAAGCTCTCACAAGCCGGTGAGTAGTTGTACGCCACCAGTGTATCATTCCCATTTCACAACGGAGGAAAACTGAGCCACACGGCAAGCCAATGGCAGGGCTGCGTCCAAACCCAAGCAGCCTGGCTCTAGAGCCTGTGTTTAATCACCACCCTCCTCCGCCTCCATGCCTGTCCTATGCAGGCACTAGACAAAATTTGAAAATCACCATACAGCGGTGTGCTTATCTGTTGGATGCTGGACCCCAGCAGGCCTGAGAGCAGGCAGTGTTTTCTGATTGCCCCCTGTGTACCTGGACGTGGCACAGTAACTCATTCATGGAGAAGCCATTCAGTAACTATCAATGCAAAGGAGGGAAGAAGGGACACATGCCTGAAAATACACATGCAGTCTCTCTGGTTGGAGAGGGAGAGGGAGTTGGTCCTCGACTAGCCTAGTGCCTCAGGCACGCGGTAGGCCTTCAGGCCCGGCCAGCACAGGGAAAATGGCATCAGTAAGTACCAACCTTCCTTTAGGGCGGGGGTGGGGAACATCCAGCATATGAGGCCCCCCCCCAAATCATTTGGTCTGGCTCTGCCAAGGCATAAGGGGTGAGTTAATTAAGTGTTTGACCAAATATAACAGGCTAATTTTTAAGCTGATAATTTTGTATGGCCCAGATGATGCTGTAACTATCCGGATGGCCCTGGCAGAAAAAGGTTCCCCACCCCTGCTTTAGGAACTGGTTGAGTCTGCTCTCACTGCCCAGCTACTCCCCAGTGAAGTCACAGGGCGTGGTAATTCACCAGGGCAGTCCTCTGCTGGTGTGCTCTCCCCATCGGGTTGTTCACTTTTACGGGGCAGGGACATGGTTTGGCTTTGGCGGAGATCTGCACCCGCCTCTCCCACACACACGAGGGAGGAAGGAGAAGAGGCCAAAGGAGCTCTCCCAGGCAACAGTTCAATGGCACAGAGAGGCCACCTCCAGGAAGGCTTAGGGAAGGACCGGCAGCTGACCACGGGTACCAGTTCCCTGGCCCCTCTCCGTGGACAGCCTGCTGCCCTGCGTGTGGGGCGGCCACAGCCTCCTCTGCTCTCAGCTGGCCAAGGGCGAGCGGCCTGCCTCCCTGAGCTCACTGCTGCCGAGGGAAAGTGCAAGCGGAGGAGCCAGGCCAGGAGGGCCTGTCGGAACTGTCAGGGACCTGGGCTCCCCCAGACTATTTCTGTCTTGGCTGGAAGCGCAGAATTCCTCTGTGGAACAAGCTTTCCTTCTCTTTGGCTGCTGGGCTCCCCAGGCAGCTTGCCAGGCCACGCTGCTCCGATCAGGGCACCGGGGCCTAAGGAAACCGCTAGCAGGGCTCAGACACGAGCTCTGTGAACTCCACTCACCGCGAGAGGCACAGTGGAGCCGCCCGCCACTGACGGCAGGGGCATTTCTGGAAGGCGAGTGACTTGTGTTCATCATACAAACAAGCAGAGAACGGGAGGGTGGTGAGGAATGGGAACATGGGAGGTAGTCAAAAACAGTAAAGAAAGCTTTGTTTTAAAAGTATTTGGGTAATGGAGCCGAGACCGGTTTGGCTCAGTGGATAGAGCGTCGGACTGCGGACTGAAGGGTCCCGGGTTCGATTCCGGCAAGGGCATGTACCTTGGCTGTGGGCACATCCCCAGTGGGGGGCGTGCAAGAGGCAGCTGATCGATGTCTCTCTCCCATCGATGTTTCTGGCTTTCTATCACTCTCCCTTCTGCTCTGTGAAAAATCAATAAAATATATATTAAAAAAAAAAAGTATTTGGGCAATGGGAAAGCAACTCACTAACAAACCTGGAATTATAGGGGGAGGGAGAGATTAAGTAACATAGAACCCCCCTAAAAATCAGAGCAAATGAAACCACACACCTCATATTTTAGTACTTTGTCATCAATTCAAAGCATTATAAATATGGCAATTACATAAAGCCTGTTGGTGTATTCAAGCTGTAACGGCACCTATTAAACCGTTACAGTGATAGATGGGAGTATCTATCCTGAAATTAGCTGCCTTCTCGGAAAGAAAGAATTACAGAGATCAAGGCTGACTGCAGGGAAATCACTGCCTGGACCGGGCAGCGCCAATCGCACCGAATCCCCACAGCAGCTCCAGAAAATGCCCACGATGAATGTGGGTGACAACACGGAGACTTTCATTGAGGGCAGCTGCTCACCACGCGGGAAGGAACTTAGTAAACTTCTTCTTTCTTTTTTTAGTGTGTGGGTTCTTGACTTTGTGCAGGAAAGAGTTCACAGCTTGAGTCCAGGTGTTTGAGAGTATGTTCATTAAAGCAGGGGACAGGGACCCAAGGAAGGGCTTAGCACAGAAGCTACAGGAGAGCCTAGGCGGGCGCTGGCTCACTGGGAAGTCAGAGAAAAGGGGGTCCTGGAGACAGGTTCAGGAGGTTAGCCCAGCATGTGCTGCTGCTGCCTGCTGCTCCCCTAGATGCAAGTCTTGTGGGGACCCCCCGAGGTTAGGTGAGAAAGTAAAGACGCATGCCTAGGGAAAAGCGCTCTTGGTAAAATTCTGAACCCAGTTTAGTCTGATGCCAGAAAGCTCACAGCTTCACATTAGAAAGGGCTGGAATGTGGGCCTCTGCCCAAAGGACTATGGCAATGGTCGGCAAACTCATTAGTCAACAGAACGGCAAATGGCGGCTCATGAGCCGCATGTGGCTCGAGAGCCGCAGTTTGCAGACCACTGGACTATGGGATTTGTTTCCGTCTCATAAAAAGTGCTAGGTGCTTGCTCTGGCCCCTGTGGCTGTTCTACTCCAAGAGGTCACCGGTTCATTTCCCAGTAGGGGGCACGCAGGAGACAAGCTAACTGATGTTTTGCTCTCACCAGCAATGTTTCTCTGTTTACCCTGCCCTCTCTCTAAATGTCTTCCGTTGGGGGGTGTTCCGAGGTTGTATCCTTTGTAAGTTATAAAAGTAAGTATAGCATTCCTGAGTTCTGTGAGTAATTCTAGCAAATTACTGAACCTGGGAAAGTGTGGGAACCCCTGACTTTGTAACTGGTGTCTGCAGTGAGGGCTGAATGTGGGACTGAGTCTTGCAGAGCGTGATGATAACTTCGGGTGGTGTCAGAACTGAATCGAAAGACACCTGTTGGTGTTAGAGTAGAAGCGGTGTTGGAAGAGACCCCAGACACTTGGTGTCAAAAGGAAAAACCGAGCCTTCCCATGCAGTTAGAGAAGGCTACAGCCCAGTGTTAGCTGGCCTCGCTCCACTGCCTCATGAGCTGCCAGGGCCCCACTTGATCTGTCTTCTTTGGGCTTCAAATTACCTCACTGAAAGGAGGCAGTATGGCCAAGACGGTAATGGCTCTGGGTTAAAATGCTAGCTTCTATCTATCTTCATCTTTCAGAACCCCACTTTCTTCATCAGACATTGGAAATTACACCCCTCTCAGAGCATTGCTATGCGGATGAAATGAGATTCGTGGAAACACTGAGCACAGGAGCAATGTGAGCTCCTGACTGACCCTCAGAACACACCGTCTCCCTTCATACACACAACTTCCCTGCAGGAGCTATTTTCATCTCCATCTTACAGTCAAGGAAACCGAGACTCGGAGAAACGAAGAACCTGCCCGGTCACAGCGGCCCGCTGCCCGCACACTCGGGCCAGAGCCTGCCAATGGGATGAGGCACGCGGGGGTGCACCGACAGCTGGAGGAAATCAGCTGGAGGAATAGTTTGCCCTTTTGTCCTGCTGTCTCCCTCCAATCAGGTCAACATAATTTGCTCTCAGTTAGTTACGAAGCTGAGAAATATAGGCCTATTACTAATTCCAAACACTTTGCAGCCATTTTCCATTTACTAGTTTGGTGGGGTTTTGGGAGGGAAGTTCCAAGAAAGACTGGGTTGGTGTTTTCCGAAGAACTGCACACCAGCCACCAAAGTGTTCCCCGACGCGGGCGTCTGTTTCTTGGGATCTCCGTGAAAACACAAGGGAGACAGACCTGTGCCCGGCCCTCTTTCTGCAGGGCGGGAGAAAACGAAGGGAGCCAGTAAACTCTGGCAGCCCTGACGGCTGTCTCTTTTCAATCTATAATACGGAGGTGAGATAATGGAAATACAGCCAGGAGCTAACATTACCACATTAAAACAGGTTTATTAGCTGCTATTACTGCTGTTTGTCATTAGTATCCGTGATCAGTGACTCTGCACCTTGGAAAGGATCCAAGGGAAGGGGATGGGCACACAGTAAAGCTGCAGGTGGACTGTAACCACTCGGGGTTACTGGGTGCACAGAATCACCTGGAAGCTGTGAGGTCTCCTGACTGGATTGCTGGGAAGAGCAAATTATTTGATGTAGGCTTAGTCACTTCAATCTTATTCATCCTTTTAAGTTCCAACAACTCTTCCTCCCAGCCTTCACCAATCTCTCTTTTGCAGGCTCTAAGTAGTTTAGAGCCAAATCATTTTACCTTTATTGGATCATAAACTCCTTGAGGACAAGGGTGTGCCGTCATCCTTGATCTGAATCACTGGTTTAGTCCATAAACACTGGGCTGCAGTCTTTATTTTATTTTTATATTTTACTGATTTGTTACAGAGAGGAAGGGAGAGGGATAGAAAGTCAGAAGCATCAATGAGAGAGAAACATTGATCAGCTGCCTCTTTCACAACCCCTACTGGGGATGTGCCCCAACCAAGGTACATGCCCCTGACCAGAATCGAACCCGGGTCCTTTCAGTCCACAGGCAATGCTCTATCCACTGAGCCACACCGGTTTCAGTTGGACAGCAGTCGTTAACTCAGGAGGAAAAGACTCCCCTCACTCTGACAACCTAACAAAAGCTGTGTATTCTGCTCTCTCCACAGAGTATGGGTGCACAGACACACACAATCTCTGCACTGACTTTCAGGGGTTCAGAGACCTCCAAAGCCCACCCACGAATTCTAGGTTAAGCAACCCTAAGTAGGTCTACCTGCTTGCACAATCCTTCAAATTAGAGATTGCCAGGGGCTGAGAATCTGCTTTTCTCCAAGTTACTCTAACCGGGGGTCCTTCAAACAACTCTTTCTAAAAATACATTTTTATTAATTTCAGAGAGGAAGGGAGAAGGAAAGAAAGCGAGAGAAACATCAGAGATGAGAGAGAATCATTGATTGGCTGCCTCCTGCATTCCTCATACTGGGGATGGAGCCGGAAACCTCCTGGTTTGCATGTAGATGCTCAACCACTGAGCCAACTCTTTAAGCCAACTCCAGCGACAGCCCTCGTGCGGGAACACTGCAGCTTTCAAAGGTGACACAAGCATTGTTTGTAATCTGCCGAGGTGGAGGCAGATTCCCTGGAGGCAGATTCCCGTCAACAAGAGGTCTCTAAATTATCATCTTGTATCTAGTGACTGTACTTCCTCATCTGCCCTAACCTAATAATTTAGTACAGAGGAAGAATAGATCACTTACACCTTCGTCAGTTTCTATGCCAGTTGATGGCAAAAAAGAGCCAGCCCCCGCCCTGAGTTCCTCACAGGGCAGCAGGAGAGAGAAGCAGAGCAGCGGGGACAATGCAGAGGTGACATTCCCACAGGCTGTGTGCCAGCAGAGAACCAGGGTTACTCCGGGGGCCACACCTTACTTTGCCTTGGGCTGATGGGAGGGAAGGTACAGAGGGAAAAAGAGGACAAAGAAATAAAGGTAGAGATAAACCTAGAAGTGGAATCTAACCCAGGAATACTTGTAGCAGACAGGTCTAACAAGGAGTGAGTGGATGGATCTCTTTCAGTTCACTGGGAGAGAAAATTACTGTTTTTCCGAGGCCAATTACACCCCAAAAACTACAATACATTCAGCAGTTACTTAGGACAGGATGGCCAAGCACTTTTGTCTTCAGACCCTCGAAGGAAGAGAGTTCTTTAATCACATTCTCTAATCGTCTGCCCATTGCTGCTTAGATTACCCAGATGTATAATCACTTCGAGAAACTGAAACTCAAAAACGCTGCCTCCACCAGCCCCTGCTTGCTCCCAATGGCTGAACAAGCAGTCCCAGGGTGCTTGGGAGAAAAGTGAAATCACCAGACACTGAGGAATCTTTGTCAGACAGGTCTCTTCTCTAAGGGTCTCCCCCTGAATTAATACAGCCTGGGTGTGTACTGAAAAATTTTCAGTACCAAACCTGCAGTAAGAACATCTATTTGTCTATCTACCAATTACTAATATTATCAAACAGCTTTACTGATGCCACACGATTCATCCACTGAACGCATACAATTCAACAGTGTTTACAGTAAACTCACAGAATCCTGTAACTATTACATCTTCGTCAACCAGAAAATAAACTGTTCCCATTAGCGACCACTCCGATTCCCTCCTGCCTCAAAGCCTCTGGCAACTACTGCTCTACATTCTAATGCTGTGGATTTGGGGTTATTGTTGACATTTTTTATAAATGGAATCCTTACAATATATAATCTTATATAACTGGCATCTTTCAACTTAGCATGCTTTCAAGAACCTTCCACGTTGTAGCATGCACAGTTGTCCCTTGGTATCTACTGGGGATTGGTGTCAGGAACCCCCACAGATACCAAAGTCCATGGATGCTCAAGCCCCTTATCTAAAACTAGAGGCCCGATGCACGAAAATTTGTGCAAGAGTAGGCCTTCCTTCCCCTGGCTGCCAGCACCTGGAACCCGGGTGTTTTCACTCCAGTCCCGGCTTCATCGGGAAGGACGTCTGGTCTAACTGGCATGTTATCCTTTTATTATCAAAGATGGTGTAGTACTTTCATATAACCAATACATCTCCTCCCATATACTTTAAATCACCTCTAGATTACTTACAATACCCAGTACAACGTAAACAGTTGTACTGTATTGTTTAGGAAAAAACGACAAGGAAAAAGCCTGTACATGTTCAGTAGACGTACCGTCATGGACCTCACCACACAGTACATGTCAGCAACAAGGTAACATTTTTTTTGTTTTGTTCTGCGGTTGGTTGAATCTGAGGATGCAGAACCTATGAATATGGGCGCTATTGAGGTTTTCTGTTCCTTTTTATGGATGAATAATATTGCATTGTATGGACAGGCGGCATGGTGTGGATAGACCACCATCAGCTGGACATTTGGGTTTTACCACCCTTTGCCTATTATGAATAATACTGCCTTTCCATATTATTTTAAACCCTAAATCCTAAAGTGATTGACAAACACCTCCCCAAACTTGGGAAAGATGCATATGACACTTTGTGGCAACTTCACCCTCGGACACCAAATCTTCCCTCAGCCCTGACAGCCTGGTTCACTCCCTCTGCTCAGCTGACTCGAAGCTCCTTCCCTTCCAGCCCCTATTTAAATACCCTTCCTCAGAGGTTTCCCACACATTCCCTGAACTGTCAGCAAGACACCCTGTGCTCCCTCACACTAAGAACACAGGGAAATTTGTTCCCACTCAGATGCTGTAATCCTGTTCAAGACCTTATTATTATATGCATCTTTTTACTTCTCCTTTTCTGTTTCCACTGAATGGAACTTTTGAGGGATGAGGTCTTTTGAAAGTCTCTATACCATTTAGTCACTCAGTCATTTATCAGAGCCCTGTGTCCGCGGTTTGGGGTGTACAATGATGAAGACCCAGTCCCTTCCTTCAAGGAACTTAGGCTCTATTGAGGAAGGAAGACAATCAGAGTCCAGTGTGCTAAGTGTTCACAGAGGACTCCACAAGGAATTACAGAGAGGGGGGTTGGGGGGGGAGGGAGGAAAGGAGGGGATTTTGGAGCTGAGTGGGGGAGGGGGAGCTTGCTCAGAGGGGTAGGTCAGAGAAGGACTCCTGAAATGGAACAGCAAGTGAAGACATTGTGGGCGAGCAACATCACGAGAGCTCAAGGTACTATACGGAGTTCTGAGGGGCGCGGCTGAAGTTCACCATCCTGGGTGAAGGAAACGGTGAGGAGGGAGGCTGGACAATGGGCTGGCAACAGCATTAAACTTCTTCCTGGGGTGATGGAGAGCAGCGGAAGGATTTTAAACCGGGGAAGGTGATGTGATCTCATTTATTGTAGAAAGGTATTTGCAGCAGTCTGAATAGGGGACGGAAAGGACAGGAGAGCAGAAGCAGAGAGACCGATGACCAGAGGCTATGACCGTAAACAGGAAGAGAGACACTAAGTACAATGCTCGAGTCCAGATTCAAGACCCATTTAGGTAGTGAGAACAACAGGACCCATTAGCTAGCCTGACTGATGGGAGGGGGGCCAAGACCTTCAGACCCCACCTTTCTCCTGATGATAGCAAAGGCTGGCGAGCATTCTCAGGAGTGACATCCTTTTCCAAATGAAATCGTAAACTGAACCTTAAGGGAGACGGCCCAGAGGCCTGGCCTGCCTTCCCCGTCCCAGGCAGAAGCATTTACGTAGACTCTAGGGATTCATGAGAGGATCTGAACCCCCCTGGCCAAGTCCGAATGCTGGATCCTGATATCCAAAGGATTCTAGGGCAATACAGCCATGTGCCCAACAGTGCCTCTCACCTCACACCTGGCTCTTGTTCAGTCCACTTCCCCTACCTAGAAGATTCTTGTGCATCCTGCTACAGCATCCAACTTACCTTCCAGCCCCAGCCCCCGGCCCAGGCATGTACAAAGTCAACTCAAGACTTCCACCTAATGCCCTGGCCTTGTGGACACCGGGCAAGCTCACAGCTATGAACTACTGATTGCTCATTTTCTCTTCCGCGTGGCCATCTCTCTCATGGGACTGGGCTTCCTCAGGATCCCCTCAGCATCGAAAACACCTTGTACTTGTAACAAGCCCAGAAATATTTACAGACGGCAAACTAACTTATTACATGCTCTCCCTCCCATGAATGACTAAATATGAGAAAATAAATGCAGAGAAATCATGATCTTGAATTAATACATTCAATATTGATACATTACAAAGATGTTCAACTGCATTTTGGGGGGTACTTTTTCAACTGCACTTTATTATTATTATTTTGAAAAATATATTTTATTGATTTTTTACAGAGAGGAAGGGAGAGGGATAGAGAGTTAGAAACATCGATCAGCTGCCTCCTGCACACCCGCTACTGGGGATGCGCCCGCAACCAAGGTACATGCCCTTGACCAGAATCGAACCTGAGACCTCTCAGTCCGCAGGCTGATGCTCTATCCCCCGAGCCAAACCGGTCAGGGACCAACTGTACTTTAAACAAAAAACAAATAAAAATCTTAATGGAGTGGTTAAAATCACTAAACAAAATAAAAATTTTTAAATGATCACATAGATATTTTCCAAGGAAGAAAAAAAAAAAAGTAAACTATCTTTAAAGATGCAATAAAAAGGGGGAGGTTGGAAGATCGCCCAGTGGACGGTAGGGCTGCTGGATGTCTAATGAAGCTGGGCCCCGGCGCTACACAAAGAGGGAAGGTTCAACCACTTACTCTCGACTGTAACCCTCACTGGGCCAATATGAACTGCCCTACTCATTTGTGAACCTCTAGAACCTAAGGAGACCGGCACATGAATTACTCTTAGGATGGTAAAGACTAAGCACTGTGAAGCTATAGCATGTTCTGGCAAAGAGAACAATTAGGGGGGTGGAGAGTAGAATTGAAAAAGATGAATTCTATTAGCTCTAAGAATTTAAGAAACATGATTTTGGCATAAAAACACAAAAGTGAAATCTGTAAAACAAAAAAATTAGAAAAGACCCATTTTTATGATTTAGTAGCTGATAAAATAATTTTCGCAAAGTATAGGGAGAGAATATCAAAAGGTGGTATTATGATAACTGAATAAAAATATAAAGGGGAAACAAAAAGGTTTTCTGAGGCCCTGTCCCTCCTCTCATCACTTTAGGGCCATGCCACATATACTGCAGTTACCAAAGACTCATCAGGACTGTTCATTCTGCAAGTTTTTGAGACTTGGTAAAATCTTCCTTTAAGCTCTAATAAGCCAAGTCAACCCCTCTGCCGCACCGAAACTGCCGTCAAGCAAATACTATCCCAGTGGTCGGCAAACTGCGGCTCGAGAGTCTCGGTTTGCCGCTCTGTTGACTAATGAGTTTGCCGGCCACGGTACTACCCCAAATTCGGAGGGTCAGCTGAGTCAGTCTTGAAAGATCTTCTGTTACAGTTTTTCAATGGAGGTAAGTGTAAAGCAGTGATTTTCAACTGGTGTGCTGTAGTAATTTTTAAAATAGTCAACACCTGACTATTTAGTCAGGGGAACTGAACTCTTCCCCCTTAAGGAAACTGTCAAGTAAGAAAATGACAACAGCCAACACAACTATAGCTATCTGGTATAAATAAATCAAAATTATACCTATTTTTTGTTGTCAGATTGGCAAAAAATATATTTCTTTGTGTGCCACAGAATTCTAGTAATTAGTGTAGGTGTGCCATGAGATGAAAAAGGTTGGAACTCACTGGTGTAAAGGAAGACTTAAAGATGTCACCTGTTCAAGTTCACAAAACAAACTCGAAATTAAAAACTCAATTTATAATAATCTCACTCTGATGGTATGGTAGGACATATGGTGACATTGGGGCAATAGTGTCACAGCAATAAATCATTACTGAAAGCATATTACCTGCGTGACACTATACTAAATCCCACATATAGTGGGGATACAAAAATTAATTATCACTGTCGTGTCCTTTCAGGAGGTAATCACTTAGGGCAGCGGTCGGCAAACCGTGGCTCGCGAGCCACCTGCGGCTCACAAGCTGTGGTTTGCCGCTTTGTTGACGAATGAGTTTGCCGACCACTGTCATATACTACCCTTTACCTCTTTGCACACAATATGCCACAACTGCCTAATCCTCACAGCCTCCAACTACACGGTAACATTTAGTCTAGTCCAGTGGTCGGCAAACTCGTTAGTCAACAGAGAAGCAAGCGCAGTAACGATGTGAAGAGTGGCATCACGCTTCAGACATAAGAAAGGGTCAGCCACAAGGTGGAACGCAGTGACCGCTGAGCAGAGGACACAGACCGCAACTGACACAGCAACCTGAGGAGGAGAGGCGAGCTACCTTCAGGTAAGGACCAGTCAGCGACAAATGCATCTGTCCTCACAGGCCCGGCCGGGGGTGCTGAAACCAGAGCGGAGGAGGAAGGCAGCCGTGAAGGGACACAAAAGGGAGGGAAGTGGTGAGATGGGCTGCAGGCATTTTTAGTCAGCGAGTGCCCACGTGTACAAAAGGCCCGATCTGGTTCAAAGCAAGGACTTACAATTTGGTGTTTTTTCAGTTTCCTATCTTGAACAGCCCCCCACAGCGCTATTTACTAGTGCTCCCTGAGAACAGAGCGGTACTTTCTTCAAGATTCCCTCCCCGTGTGGAGGATGAGTGAGATTTAAGAGGAGGCCTCTGCACACTCACCTGAAGTTGACACGGATCTCGTGGTGTTGTCAAGACATGGGACAGCATGCTAGTGAGCTTCTCTTATGTCAAGAGGGCTGGCTGCTGTCACTTAGCCATTATTTCTAACTCATGGTAAAACAGAGCGTCCCACACAAATATGCTACTGGCACTAACATGGTTGATAGTGTGTGCATGCCAGTAAATGAACAGAATACATCTCAATCTCTAGTCAAAGGTAACAATTTTTTAAAAATCATATTTTTATTGACTTCAGAGAGGCAGAAGGAGAGAGATAGAAACATAAACTATGAGAGAGAATCATTGATCAATTGCTTCTCGTACATCCCCTACTGGGAATCAAGTCCACAGCCCGGGCAGGTGCCCTGACCAGCAGCCCAACCAGTGACCTCCTGGTTTGTAGGTCTTCACTCAACCACTGAGCCACACCCACTGGGCAACGTCGGCAATTTCTGACCAGAGGAAATGTTCAAACATCCAACCATGCTTTGACTCACACAAAGTTTCCAGAAAGAACCTCCGCAGCGAAATAAAGGAATCCTGGCTGCTGAAAACTTCCCACGTGGAGTAACACCACCAGGCAAACAATTCCTTGGAATCCCCACTCCATTACCTTCCCAGAGCGGGCCAGGAAAGATAAAACAGGAATGTTTCCTTTTTATTCTGAGCAAACAATTTTACTATAAAAGATACCATTATCTGAAACAGGGACTGGCTTCAAAATGACTAGGAAGAAGCCGCGGAGCAGAGATTAGGATGCAGTGAGAAGAAAGCTCGAGCAAAAGAAATCATGAACAGGAGGCTCAAATAACAGAGCTGGACTCTTCCTCAGCAGTAAAGCTTCTCAAGCTCGTCTACTGACTGGGTGTGAGGGCTGGTGCTGGGATTTCCCCAAACACAGAGCCATAAAACCAGAAACTCCATTTGACACATCAGCTGGCTCTCAGACACATCATTATTCTTCAAGGGCCTCAAGGTGAGAGACACTGTCACACATTCTCAGCCTTTCTGAGTGCCAACAGCATCACTAGTCCAATCCGGGCGAGACAGGCCAGGATTTGGTTTCCAGCATAAGACTCTAGGAAACCTCAGCTGCATATGGTGGGAGAGGAAGAAAGCCCTTCAACTCTTAAGAGTCTTATCTGCAAAATGGAAGAGTGGGACTAGATGCTAAAAAAAGCACCAACTTTTATTGGAGTACAGCGCATGGCAGTAAGTTTATAGAGAAGTGTGGGTACAGCATCATTCTCACACACTGCACACCCTCGTGTAAACGGCACCCCGATCAAAACAGAGAAGAGCCCCACCACCCAGAAGTCCCTTTCAGTCCCTCTATTTCTTGCTCCTGGTAACCGCTGTCCTGATTCCTAACGGCACAGGTAAATTTTACTTGTTTTTCTACTTCACATAAATAGAATCATACAGTATGTATTCTTTTATTTCTGACTTCTTTTGTTCAACATGTTCCTGAGATTCACTCATACTGTAGAAAGTTGAACTTGATGATTTTCAAAAATGTTTTTATTGATTTTAGGAGAGGGAGGGAGAGGGATAGAGAGAAACATCGATTGGCTGCCTCCTGCACGCACCCTACTGAGGATTGAGCCCCCAACCTGGGCATGTGCCTTGATTGGGAATCGAACCAGTGGTCTCCTGGCTCATAGGCCAACACTCAACCACTCAACTACACAAGCTGGGCAAACTAGACGGTTTTTAACGCAGCTTCCAATCCTAACACATTAGCATTTTAAGAACATTATGCCACTCTTATACGCTGTTAATGGGAGTGTACTCTCAACAGGATTTTGGCAATACCCATAAAAAGTATAAAATGTACCTGCCTTTCAGTCCGTTCTGAGGTCACTGACCTACAGATACACTGCACACATGAATGCATGTATATACATGCCTACAGATATCCACTGCAGCATTGTTTATATAAAAAAAGACGGGAAACAATGCCTTTCAACAGAAAACTGATTAATAAATTATGATACATCCAGACCAAGATATTCTATGCAGCGAAGAGCAAGGGGAGAAAGTAGAAGTAATAGTAACAGCCGTCTTTTAACTCTACCTATCAATATGAGAAAATACCCACAATGAGCTCTTAGGGAGAAAATACGCAAGTCATGGAACAGTATATTTAGTGACCTCCTGATTCAGTGACCAGAAAACTCATGAGTCAACAGAGTGGCAAACCACATGCGGCTTATGAGCCGCAGTTTGCTGACCACTGTCCTGGTTCATAGGCTGACGCTCAACCATTGAGTCACACCAGCAGGGCTTTACTTTTTAATTTAAATAATGCTATACAGTTTAATTAAAAAATACATTTGTTGAATTTATTTTCATACAATATAATAATTGTAATAATATAGAGAGTAAATAGTACAAGCCCTATTTTTCACCACTACCTTCTCAACAACTCCCCCCCGAGAATCACCTGAGACATCCCTAAAATTTTTGCTGTTTTTATCAAGTCATAAACATGTAAGTTTTCTCCACCTTATAAATGGATTCACGCTGCACACATTATTTTAAAACTTGCTTTCTCACTTTATAATAAATTGTGGACATATTCACATATTGGTGCATATAGGTAAACCTCATCCTTTTTTTTTGGAAGTTATACATTGAATTATTTCTATTAGATAACAGATATTATTCTATTAAATCGTAGAACAAACCAGGGGGCAATGCAAGAGAAGAAAGGGAAAAGGAAGGTAGCGTGGTGGTAAAGAACCACTTACAATGGAAGCGGAGAGCACACTGTGAGTATGGGATTTTGAGATAAGATGAGAACTAAGGCTTTCAGAATTAATTTTGAATTTGAATACTATCCTTTTCAGTGATTGGATACCTCATTTTCTAGTAGATGAATAATTTGTTCAACAAATTTTTATTGACATTAACCAGAATTTCTCAATTTAATGAGGTTTAATATAATCAGATTGAAAATACAGTAATGGGAATTCTGTAACGGAATAATATTCTTGAGCAGACATTTTGGTGATAGTTGGTACATATTTGACGATCAGAGCATTGCTGTTATGGGATAAATGAATGGAGCTGCAACTCATGTGCAGCAAATACAGGGGCCCCTCAAAATCCTATTGTTTGACTCTATTGGAATTGTCTTAATTTCACTGAGTGCAAGCTCTCTGAGGGAAGGACACAGGTTTGGCCCAGCTCTGTACATCCAGAGTATACAAAGGCTTGCCCATAGTTTCATGTGATCAGCATATAAAATATTTTTCAAGTGAATGAATGAGATGGTCTTCCAACGGAAGCAACTGCCTCAGTCTGGACCAGAGAGACGTCCATTTTTCCACCTCCTTCCTTCATAATTCCTATTGCTGTCTTTTCAAAACTCTTTTTAACACCCGATTCATATGCTGCTGTATGGATGCATGAATTCTCCTGTTAACAGCCTGTGCACACCTTTGTGGACGACATGCCAAAACTGCCAATGAACAAATTCCCAGAAGGGCCAGGACCAAGGGCATTAAAAGTTCAAAAATTTTACTGATACTAGCAAATTATTTTATTGAAATATATTTTTATTGATTTCAGAGACAAAGGGAGAGGGAGAGAGAAACAGAAATATCAGTAACGAGAGAGAATCACTGACTGGTTGCCTTCTGCATGCCCCACGCTGGGATTGAGCCTGAAACCCGAGCATGTGCCCTGACCTGGAATGGACTCATGACTTCTTGGTTCATAGTAGATCCTCAACTACTGAGCCATGCCAGCCGGGCTAACAAAAGATTTTTTTTTAAAGGCCATATCTGCCAAAACCAGTTCGGCTCAGTGGATAGAGCGTCGGCCTGCGGACTGAAAGGTCCCAGGTTCAATTCCGGTCAAGGGCATGTACCTTGGTTGCGGGCACATCCCCAGGAGAGGGTGTGCAAGAGGCAGATGATCGATGTTTCTGACTTTCTATCCCTCTCCCTTCCTCTCTGTAAAAAAATCAATAAAATTTTAAAAAGGCCATATCTATTTATATTCACACTAATAATACAATTTTAACATACCAATTTTAAACATCTTGCGCATATATATATACAAATTGATTTCAGAGAGGAAAGGAGAGGGAGAGAGAAATTATCAATAATGACTGAGAATCATTGATTAACTGCTTCCTGCACGTCCCCCCCTGGGGATCAAGCCCACAACCCTTGGGATCTTATCTGTAAAATGAAAGAGTGGGACTAGATGCTAAAAAATACCTTGACTGGAAGTGAACCTGGGACTTTTAGTCCCCAGGCCTACGCTCCATCCACTGAGCCAAATCAGCTAGGGCTCACCTCTGATTTTTTAAATAAGGAGTACCTATTTTACAAGAACTACAAAAGCTTTAAAAAGAAGTTTGAACCCTGGCTGGTATGTCCAATGGTTAGAGGGTCGGTCTGAGGGTTCACTTCCCAGTCCAGGGCACGGACCTGGCTTGGGGCATGAGTGGGAAGTGGCCAATTGATACCTCTCTTTAGCATTGATGTTTTCTCCACCCCCCACCTTCCACTCTCTCAAAATCAATGGAAAAATATCCTCGGGTGAGGATTAACAACAACAAAAAGAAGTAGCTTGAGACCTAAAGACCTAGCATAAAATCCAGTTTTAAGGTAACAGCTGGGGACTATTTTAAAAACTAGTCCCAATGGCCAGATTTACTGAGAAGGCCAGAGGAAGACCTGACTTATTGCTGGTGCACATGTCCCCACCACAAAGAATGCTGGCTCTGGGCATTCTGATCAGAAGCAACCAACCTACTCTGACTGCTGGCTGCCGAGGTCTACGCTACAATCTGGCAAGAGACGTAAGGCTCCTGCTGCCATGACTCGTGTTTTTCTGCCATATGAAAACTTCCATTTTAAATTATTCCGTTGGCAAAACCTGGCTCCCAGCTTCTAGGAAAGGCCAAATCTCATAAGGGTCAGTATAGCCCAGACAACCAGGGCTGCTAGTTACAGGAACGGGGCAGACTTTTAAGTCAGCCAGGCCCTTGTAGATGAGCTAGCTGCTAGGCTAAGCTGCTTCTCATCGTAAAATTGGGGACACTCAGACCTTTAGGTATAAATAAATAAGGTTAAGAGTTTGAGCTTCGGATTGGATAGACGAACCTTTGAACTGACTCTGTTACTTATTAATTAAGCCCCTTAAAAAATTTTTTTTAATTCTCACCTCTATAGAGAGGAGGGGTGGGGGAAAAACATCAACTGCTTGCCGTCCATTCACACCCTGACCACCCTGACTGGGGATCAAAGCTGAAACCCAGATATACTGTATTCCCTGACTGGGAACTGAACTGGCAACCTTTCGGTGCACAGGATGAAGCTCAACCAACTGAGCCACACGGCCAGGCTAAGACACTTAAAAAAGAAGTTTTTATTGGTTTCAGAGAGGAAGTGAGAGGGAGAGATAGAAACATCAATTAAAGAGAAACATCAGTCGGCTGCCTCCTGCATGCCTCCTACTGGGGATCAAGCTTGAAACCCAAGCATGTGCCCTGCCCAGGAATTGAACTGGTGACCTCTGTGGTACATGGGTTGACACTCAACTACTGAGCCACACCGGCTGGTTATTTAAGCCACTTTTAATTAAATGATTTAATTTTCCTCAATAGCAGCTCATCTTTAAAACAAGAAAATAGTAGTGTCTACTTCAAAGGACTATATGGGGATTAAGTAAGAAAAGAGGGATTAGTTTGTAACTTTCTCTCTCTGTAAGATCACCCAGAAAATCTATGCAGTGAGGCACAGACATTCCAATCCACGGGAATGCTAAAAGAAAAACGTGCGAATCCGAACACTAGAAATTCTAAACGAACACTTGCCAATTCTGCTGAGACAACTGACAGGTGGTTGTGGTTGTCCCAATGTCCCAGTCTCCTTTCCAGGGAACAAAGAAGAATGAATTCCCTTGTCCCCCTGTGCTTGGGCTAAGCCACGTGACCAGTTCTAACCAATGACTTATGAGCAGAGGCTGAAGCATTTAATTGCTGGAATGAGACCTTCCAGAGGTCTCCCTCTGCACCAGGCATCCCTCAAAGGAAGAGGTCAGGGGGGCTGCTTGTCAGCTGGGTCCCTGAGTGAGGACAATGAAGAGCAGAGGCCCTAGGACAAATATCATGGGTTAGAAAGAAATCTTTGCTCTTTTAAGTCACTGAAATTTTAACCTGGCCTAACGTAGGGAAAAAAAAAAAAAGCTAAAGAAATGATAGTAAGCTAAGTGTGCCAGTGTGCTAAGTGGTTAGAGCATAGGCTCACGCACCGAAGGGTTGAGGGTTCGATTCCTGGCCCTGGTTGGGGCTCAGTTGAAGCTCATGGGTTCGGAACAACCAATCATGTCTCTCTCTCACATGATGTTTCACGCTCTTTCTGCTTCCCCTACCTCCCGTTCATTCTCTCTAAATAGCAATGAAAACAGTATCCTCTAGTGAGGATTAATTTTTAAAAAAGTAACAAAAAATGATAGTCATTATTACGGCTGTGGTTTAAAAAATAGTCTCAGAAGGAACTTTGTTGTTTTTATGAAGCTTCAAAAATGAAAACCTATGCGTTTCTATAATACACGATCTCAGGGAGGAGCCACAGGGACTGCAGGTCTGTCACCCACCAGCTCACCAATGGCTTCCTGTGCTGGTGATCAGACTGGTCTGCATTTACTCCTGCAGCACATCTACCAGCTAACAGAGGAAACTCATCTTCCTCAAGTTTCTCAGCAGAGTAATATCCACACACAGGATATGGGTACCAGAGCACATGGTTCTAACAGACATGCTAATAAAATCAGAGGGAGACAGAAATAGCCCCGCTAATGGAGAGAAGGCAGGAAAGCATCTAAGCACATCCTCCTCACTAAACCCTCAAGCCACTCCCAAGGCAAGAGGCAAGATCGGGTTACCTTTAAACAAAAGCAACAATTTCCCAACCAGTAAGGAAACTCTCATCATAGGCAAAAATAAACAAACAAACAAACAAATAAATAAAGGGGGTGGGTGGGAAGGGATGGGTTTCAGAATGCTAAACTTTATTACAGTTAGAAGTGGCAGAATAAAAACGACTTTATCCCTTATCCTTTGGAGAACCACACAAAAGCAACCAGGAGAATTTCTTCAATTAGAAACATCATCTTTGACAAAAACCAGAGATATCTGTGACCTCAAGCTCCAATATGTGATGAGTAAGAACAGCTAAATGCTATAAAGGTCAAATAGGACTTGGGGAAAGCAATGAAAGAATGAAAGCTGTTGGTACAGATGTCAGACAAAATGTGCGAGTTCATTCCTACAAAGTAAATGTTTCACTCTAAGGGGAGAACACCAGCAATCCATTGTTCAAAACAGTGGGAACTGGCTCAGGGACTGGTGACTGAGGCTTCCTCCGAATCAGTCTGGCACGAAGAATCATACACACAAGTCAAAGCGACAGGAAGCAGTCTCTCAGGAGGTAGGATGACAGAGAGACATGGGGCACTCCACGTCTGCAGCACCATTCACACACGGAATATTTAAGGAAAACTTCTGCTAAGCTAGCCTCTCACCAAAAAAAATTTCTGCAAATTCAAAGACTAGAAAGGAATCACCTTATTCAAAGATGAATGACTTTTAAAAGGATGCAGTACATACTGAACTATACATTTATTTTATTATTTTTGCCGCTTCTGTCCAGTTTATTATATAATCTAAGTTAGGAAAATTGGTATTCACAGATAAATAACCTTTGTCCATTAAAATGACATTAGGCTTGTTTCTGTAGGTTAAATAATAAAAAGTAACTCACATTCATTTGTACAATAAAAATAAACTTTTCATCCATTGCTATTGCCCAGTCTAATTACTGCGGAAACTTCTATTCTTTAAAAGATACTACAAGGACTCTTAAGAAGCAAGATTCCCATACGGAGAAGATTTTTCATTTAGAACCAAAGTATTCTGATGCAGAATACGAAGAGATCTATTTCAAAATGACAAGGAGAAAAACCACACAATCTATTAGAAAAATAGATAATCTATTAGAAAAATGAACAATCTATTAGACTCATCACAAAAAGCTACATTAAAACAGCCAATAAGCGTATGAAAAGCTACTGAGCTGCTTTAGTGTCTAGGTAAATGCAAAATACAAGCAAGCTGCAATTAAACAAAACAAACCCTCACAATATCAAGTGTTGGTATGAATGTGAGTAATAGTAATCTCATACTTTGGGAGTATAAATTGTTATGACCAGTTTGGAAAATCACTTGTTATCAAATAATGCTGAATAGACACATACCTTACATATCACTTCTAGGTATACAGCCAACAAGAATATTGCATGGAAAATTGCACGACAAGTTAAGAGACACTAGAATAAAAAAGGGAAAAGGCTTTTATATGCGCCTTTAGAATACTTTCCCCTTCATTTTAAATATAGATCCTCCACGTTCAATTTGCACAGGGACCTGCAAATCATGTAGCCAGCCTTCATCTGGAATCTTTTGTCTGTGTTATGTGAAATGCATCTATATTGTAGTGTGTGTATAGTTAAGGTTTGTTCATTTCCATTGCTATAAAGTATATTCAATTGTATAAATGCACTATTCATTTATTTACTGTTTTTGACATTTGACTTGCTCACTTTAGCTCTTATAGAAGAAATCACTATGAACATCCTTATATTTATCTTTCGATGAACTATACATTTAAATTTAATGTTCAACATTTCCAGGAAAACTACCAGCAAAGAGGGAAGGTACAAGAAAAACCCAACTGCAAAGAACAGTCACCAAAAATGCTGACATGTAGTAAATGAAGATATATTCTCATGAATTAAAAACAAGTGATGAGTGCAATCCCCTCTATGAAATAAAATGTGCAAAGCAGAGACATGATCACTTAGAAATAATATTAAATGACAAAAGTAGATAAAACATTTAGAAGCAGAGCTCAGAGAAATAAACACCCCATGGAAAAAGCCAATACATTGCTGAAAACCCAGTAAGGGACATGCAGAACTGAAGTTAGGATGATTGGAATGTATAGATTAAAGGGCTCACACCATGTTCCAGAAAAAACATGTTCTGGTAGACTTATTAACTTAAAAAAAAAAAATCTTTGGGGGCATTTAGGCAAAACACTGTTCTCAGAAGTCTAAAATCCACAGTCCATGCTAAAAGACATCAGAATTATGCCTATAACATTCTCAAGGAAAGAAAGGCTAACCCAATAAATTCACATCTGGCCAAAAAGCCACCCTATATAATAAAAGCCCAGGGACCGAACAGCAAAACAACCAGTTGCTATGATGTGCACTGACCACCGGAGTGCAGACACTCAATGCAGGAGCTGCCCCCTGGTGGTCAGTGTGCGCCCACAGTGGTAGCGCCACTTAGCTGACCCGGATGAGCAGCGCTCCCACGAATCCTGTGCACCGGGTCTCTAGTTTGACTATACAGACAATGAACACTTGAACATTTAAGAAGAAAAATCTCTGTAGAGTAACCATGCAAAGTACTGTGCAAAAACTATTAGCAAAGAGTATTCAGCAGCACATCACTTCTAATAAAGGGGTAATATGCAAATTGGTCATGATGCCCTCACAGTAACAACTGAAAAGCAGGCTGCGTGGGGCAACCAGGCTGGGAGGGGGGTTAGCAAGGGATGACCAAACAACTGACCAACAGGCTGTGTGGGGCAACTAGGCTGGTGGTGGTGGGGGCAGTGAGGGGTGACCAGGCTGGGAGAGGGGAGCAGTGAGGGGTGACCAGGCCTGCAGGGGAGTAGTTGGGGGCAGCCAGGCTGTCAGAGGGGGGCACCCAGACCAGTAGGGGGGTACTAAGGGGTGACCAGGCCAGCAGGAGGGGGGTGGGGGGGTGCAGTTCGGGGCAATCAAGTTGGCAGGTGAGCAGTTAGGAGTCAGAGGTCCTGGATTGTGAGAGGGATGTCCGACTGCCTGGGATCAGGCGGAAACCGGCAATCAGACATCCTGAGGGGCCCCAGATTGGAGAGGGTGCAGGCTGGGCTGAGGGGACCTCCCCTCCCCCATGCATGACTTTTGTGCACTGGGCTTTTAGTTTAAAAATAATACTGTATGACCAAGTGATCTGTTTTTATTCACAACACTTATGGCAGCAAATGTGTGTGGGTTTTTTCCTCACATCAACCAGTGCTTCAATGTTCTGCATAGCAGCTGGGTGTTCAGTAATTCAATTTAATTCTGACACTAACTACGTGGAGTTAGCACAGAACTTACAGGTCAGGGGCTCAGCACACAAGACTGGCCTCTATTCAGATGCCCAGCCTGCTGTACTTCTTCTGACTGATAGACTAGAAGTCGGGGGAGGGGGGTCCCTGCACTTCTCTTCAGGAATACATTTTAATTATTATTATTTCTGGTATATTATAAAGCTTAAAACTCAGAAACAGCAAATGGAAGAGACGCTAGGCAAGGTACTGGGGAAGAGGCACGGAGCTTCCATCTCCTCTCCACGTGTGCCACTCTCCCAGCAGCTCAACCAGGAGCTCTTTGAACACCAACATTTAGGTGTTGTTTTTTTAAATGTGGAACACTTCACGAATTTGCATGTCATCCTTGCACAAGGGCCATGCTAATTTTCTCTGTATTGTTCCAATTTTAGTACATGTGCTGCCGAAGTGAACACAGTTGAGGGGTGTTTATGGAGGCCTCATTACCCAGGCAGGCTGTTAAGTCACTTGGTGGCCGGTATTTGAGGCCAGTCCTTTCTGTTAGGTTGGAGGTAGAGCTAAAAGGTGTAATTCTCAAATCGTCATGCCTTGGGTCCCGGTGACCAGCCCCATCCTGAAGCTGTCCAGGGGCCCTGAGTAGCCCGTCGTCTCATTAGCTTACACGATTCTCATCACTGGCCCGACCGGACTGGCTCAGTGGCCAGAGCCTGGCCTCACACTGAAGGGTCTGATGCTTAGTTACGGGCCTGTATCTGGGTTGCATGTTAGGTCCTGCCTGGTAAGGGCTTGTGCAGGAGGCAACCGACTGACGTCTCGCTCTGCCTCCACCCCCTTTCCTTCCATTCTCTAAAAGATCAATGTAAATATCCTTGGTTGAGGATTAAAAAAAAAGATACTCACCACCTCAGAGATTTCAAGGGTTTTAATAACTTGGGCCTGAACATGGAGAGAAAGACCATTATACCACAGCAAGTATGGCTTATTACAGGACTGCTAGAGTGGGTCAATAGTAGGAAATTAGTTATTTAATGTATACCTATATAGATTAAAAAAATTATGTCGGCACCATCATAAAAGCTCAAAAGATATTTGATATAATTTAACTCCATTCTTGATAAAACCAAAAAATTCTTAGTAAAAAAGGATGAATGAACAAATAAATCCTTAAAATGAAAATACTATATGTATCTCTTCCCAAAGCTAATAAGAAGATAAGAAGTTCCACTATTACTAGCATTATTTACTATTGCCCTGGAGGTACTATTAACCAACATGAAGAATCCAGAGAAAAAATACCAAAGAAATAGCCGAGACCGGTTTGGCTCAGTGGATAGAGCGTTGGACTGCGGACTGAAGGGTCCCGGGTTCGATTCCGGCAAGGGCATGTACCTTGGCTGCGGGCACATCCCCAGTAGGGGGCGTGCAAGAGGCAGCTGATCGATGTCTCTCTCTCATAGATGTTTCTGACTTTCTATCCCTCTCCCTTCTGCTCTGTAAAAAGTCAATTAAAAAAAAAACCAAAGAAATAAAGATGGGAAAAGGAAGTAAACAATAATTATTTATAGATGTTATAAACTATTTATCTGGATTTTAAAACCCAATAAACTCTGTATCTTGACTGTGGTGATGGTTACACAACTATATTCACTTGTCAAAACTCACTGAGTGTACGCTTAAAATTAGTGAAACTGGGGATTCAGTGCAGTTCTGCAAATGGACGGGTGGGCGGTTCACTATCTAGATAAATGAAATCAGAGGGTTCAGAAAGACCCCAGTACATAAAGGAAGTTGGCATATGTGTGGCTTTCAGATCAGGGGCAGGAAGACAAATCATGCAATAAACACTGCTGTCACAACTGAAATAATGTTGCATCTTCCACAGAATAAATTACAGATAAAAATAAGGCCATAAAAAATCCTATGAAAAAAACTATGGGAGACTTTCATAAGTAATCTTGAAGTGGGGTAACTCTTTCTAAATATATCAAAAGTCCAGAAGCCAAAATAAATAATGGAAAATTCAACTGTAAAAACCAACAAAGGAATAAATTCTATATGGAAGAAAGGTTATAAATAAAGGCAAGCAACCAACTAAGATAGCTGTATGCAGACAAGGGAGCTTGCTAGTTTAGGGGACTGGGATAAAAGGCTAAGAGGGGAGACATACTTTTCCACTGCATACTGTTCTGAATTTTGTAACAAACACATGATTTAAAAAAAAAAATAGTGGGCTGGCTTGTATTTTGTCTAAAGTCATCTTTCCTACTATTTTGGAGTTGATAAGTATCCTCTTTTGTTAAAAAATAGTTTTTTTTTTAAATTTTAAATTAATGTTCTTGTGTGGCAAAACAAAAGCTGGCACGCCTCTGTCACTCCCAAAATGCTAAGGGTACTGGCCTACTAAAACCAAAGTCTGCAAGACGCATAGAGCAGGTCAAGATTAAATTGACAACCTTTTAATAGGCAAGATATGCAAAAATAAGACCAAAAACAATAATCCAGCTCCTGATCTGGGAAAGCATGGCTGCCAATCACCTCTAATTTTTAAAAAATATATTTTTATTGATTTCTGAGAGGAAGGGAGAGGGAGAGACAGAAACATCAATGATGAGAGGGAATCACTGATTGGCTGCCTCCTGCACGCCCCTCACTGGGGACTGAGCCTGCAACCTGGGCATGTGCTCTTGACCGGAATTGAACCTGGGACCCTTCAGTCTGCAGACCAACGCTCCATCCACTGAGCCACACCAGCTAGGGCATCACCTCTAATCTTCATGGCATTATTAGAAGTCCTCCTTTGCAGGATTGTTGTCAAGACTAGATGAGGAACAGCACCTAAGACATACCTATTCAAGAGGAGCTGAAGGCCTTACTTCTACTTTTCAAATTATGAGACAACATACTGCAAGATAAATATAGCTGCAAAGAAGTTTTATAATTTCCATTTCCAGGTGTCTGTCTTTTGATCTTTAGTATCACCCACCCCACGGCATACATCGGTAAGGGATATGATCTTTGCTCTGCATTGAAGAAATTAAGGTGCCCTGGCCGGTGTGGCTCAGTTGCGTAATCGTCGCCCCATGCACTGAGAGGCCCCTGGTTTGATTTCCGGTTGGGGCACGTGCCTGGGTTTTGGCTGGGTGGGGAAGTGCAGAAGGCAGCTAATCAGTGTTTCTCTCTCTCCCTCTCCCTTCCTTTCTCTTCTAAAGTCAATAAAAAACTTAAAAAAAGAAAAGAAATTAAGGATATGAGAGACAAAATGACTCTGTCCTAGTCTCATTTGAACACAGGCAAAAACTTCTTCCTATACTTATTCCCCCATTCTCACGTCCTAACTTCGAAGGGCAAGGGTTATGTCCATACATTGTCTTCTGGACGACTGAAGATGCTGGTCAAACATCCTCATTGCCCGAGTCGGATGTGCAGGTGCCTGCATCAATCACTGTGCCACCACAGCAAATGGTCAGCAGGTCCAACTTCACAAATGTGAATAACTGAGAAAACCTATTTGGATGTGTTGTTAAATCATCTAATAGCTTGGCCACACATTTAATAGTTCAAAATAGACTTTAAAAAAAGATGAAAGGACAGTACCATCTGACTAGCAATGTTAGAAGGTCTGCTTAAGAATAGCTAAGAATCATTTGCAATTAGTTTGCTGAGAGCAAGTATTTTTCAAATGCTTAGTAGTCGGCTGCCCCAGCTGGTCTGGCTCAGTGGATACAGTGTCCATCTGCGGAACAAAGATCCTGCATTCGATTCCAGTCAAGGGCACATACAGGCCCGATCCCTGACCCTGGTCAGAGTGCGTGCAGAAAGGCGGCCAATCGATGCATCTCTCTCACATCGGAGGTTTTTCTCTCTCCCTTCCACTCTCCCTCTCTGGGAAAAAAAAAAAAAGAGAAAGAAGTAGTTGGTTAAATCTAGGAGGACATATGGACATGTCAATATCCTGTTTTTGTCATCATCCCTTTTAGCAGATGAGGAAACCGAGGCTTAGCTGGAATAAGTAACTTGCCCAGTATCACAGAGCTAATGAGGCTGCAGAGCTAGCCTGGCATCCAAGCAGACTGACCCCAGTGGATTGATTGTTCTTCACAGCTTTGCTGAATTCTTTCACTTGCTAAACAATGCTTATAACTGGGTGGCAGGATTAAGGCTCTTTTTTATTTTCTTCTTTATATCTTTCAAGAAGAAAAGTATGCCAATAATACAGCAATTTCCATTTTGTAAAAAAGACATGCATTTTTTTTCTTAAATGGCTTAAGAGGTTTCTTGCTTATATTATTTAAATGCTGCATAAGTCCTTCCCTTCAAAGATTACTGAAGCTAAAGCTTCCTTTCCCCAAATACAGGAAATATGAAGTGGCGATATTCAGATTAGAACGATATTGTTGGCCTTCCATAATTGCTGCCAAGAAGGCAGTTGAAAGGCTAGCTGTGTGTGGGCACGGGCACTCCTCCGGCGCTCTGCCTCTCCGGCGAGGACGGAATGAAATCACACTTATCAAGAGCTTAAGATGAGCCTCCTAAATGTTAATTATCCTCACCACTATTGTTGTTAAAACAGCAACTACCACATTCCTTCCATCTGATGATGTACATCACAGCCCATTTTTCCAAACGAGGCTAACTGAGTAATACCTGTACTTACTGTGCTGCCCACAACCCTTTCCCCAGTAGCTGTTATCACCAAAATGGGGGCCACTTAGAGTCAAGGGACTTCTTAGAATCAAGAATTGCTGTATTTAGTTCAATTCAGGCTAGGTATTTCCACTTTTTTTCCTCTTCTAGACCTAGTGATAATAAAACACCAATAACAAATATGTAACCCACATTTTTCAAGGCTCAGAAAAGTTTTAAATTAAGATTTGAGGTCCTTCACTCCCTTCACCGGTAATAGGAAGAATATGTGGAGAGCCGCCCAGGAAGTGAAATACCTCCTTATAGTTTAAGTTTCTACAAAAGCCTCTCTTGCTGCCATAGCCCAAATGCTGGCTGCTGACAACCACAACAGAAGAAAGTTTTTCCTTTATGGCTTTTGAAACACAAAAAAATAGATCACAAAACAGAAACACTGATTGTAGTTCCAGTTATCAGGAGCTCTGTACTACATACTACAAAGGTCTTATTTCAACCAAATTGCGGCTTACGTGGAAAGATAAATTGTGCTTGTTGTTTTTAAACACACACACACACACACACACACACACACACACACACACACACACAAACTTTTGGGAGGCCACCAAATTTAAATAGCCAAAGGTTTCTAGTCAAGAGTGAGAGAAGGCAAACTGGGGTGAAATCACAAGGCCTTGCATCTCTGTTTGAAAAAGTGGGACTGAATTGCCTGATACCGTCATCTTACATTTCAAACAAATAAACCACCCGAGAGCCAGGCACTACACAAAAGAGCGATCTTATCTTTCTAGACCAGGGTTCTCAAGTGTTCGTCTCCACGTCTTCTCCCACCAGCCTCAGTCCTTTAGGACTCTGTTGCCCCAATTCCCATTCCTACTGACCCAATTGCTCTGTTCCGCTCAGGTGAGCACAGAGGCCTGAATGAGGTGTCTGAAGAGCCGGCCCCTGGGGACACACAGATGCAGGAAGGCTCAGGCCCCTCTCAAGGCTCTCAGTCTGATGCCCGCAACAGTCACCTTGCCATTTGTGTTTATTTGTTGGGATTGCCATGACAAAATACCACACACTTGAACAATAGAAATCGATTTTCTCAAATTTCTAGAGGCTGGGAAGTCCAAAGTCAAGGTGCTGGCCAATTTGGTTTCTGGTGAGAGCTGTTCTTACAAGGACACTAATTCTATCAGATCACGGCCTCACCCTTATGACTTCATTGAACTCCAATACAAAAAGAAAAAAATGCTATAGTAGAGGCAAGTCAACGGCGGGAAACCTCCCAGCTGGTTTCACTCAGTGGCTGAGCATCGACCCCACAACCCCAGAGGTCACCGGTTTCACTCAGTGGATGAGCACTGACCCCTATGAACCCAGAGGTTACCGGTTTGATTCCTGGTCAGGGTACATGTGCCCAGGCTGCTGGCTGGATCCCCAGCTGATCGATGTGTTTCTCTCTCACAGATGTTTCTATATATCTCTATCCCTCTTCCTTCCTCTCTCCCTAAAATCAATAAAGATTTTTTTTTAACAGTGAGGGATTTGTCAGGTAAGATGGGGAAACTACATGTAAGGCAGTAAGAACAGTGGTGAGCAGACAGGGAGGCATGAGGCTGAAAGCATAAAGACAGATGAGATTTGCCCTGGCCAGTGGCTCAGTCAAAATGCCCTGCACACCAAAAGGATGTGGGTTCCATTTCCAGTCAGGGCATACATTTGGGTTCAATCCCCTGATCAGGGCATGTGCAGGAGGGCAACTAATCAATGTTTCTCTCTCACATCGATGTTTCTCCCCCACTTCTCTCACTCTAAATATCAATAAAAACCTGTGTTCGGGTGAGGATTACAAAAGAAAGATGAGGCTTGAAAGGCCAGCCAGGACTGGGACCTGACACCCTGCTTGCCGTTTTTGGGCATTCTCCCAGTTTCGGTTCACTGCCCACTACGCTGATTTACACCCCTCCATCCTTTCAGTACTAAACCAACGGTCTAGGTAAACCCATGCCAACAATATGGGAAACTGGGTATATATCCAGAGAAACGAAGGGCAGAATGGAGGAAGATTTGCAAAAAAGGCAGCTAGATCAAGAGTATTCAAGTCCTCAAGGGTCAAGACTGTCTTCCACACAATGGCCAGCAATTTTATTAAATACTAGAGGCCCGGTGCACGAAATTCATACATGGGGGGTGGGGGATATCCCCTCAGCCCAGCTTGCACCCTCTCTAATCTGGGACCCCTCAAGGGATGTCCAACTCCCCAGGACTGCTGGCTCCAAACGGCTCACCTGCCTGCCTCCCTGATTGCCCCTAACTGCATCTGCCTGCCAGTCTGATCACCTGCTAACCACTACCCTGCCAGCCTAATTGATGTTTAACTGCTCCCCTGCCAGCCTGTTTGCCCACTTTCCCTCTCTGCTGGCCCGCTCACCCCTAACTGCCCTCCCCTGCAGGTTTGATCACCCTAAACTGCCCTCCCTTGCAGGCCTGGTTCCTCCCAACTGCCCTCCCCTGCTGGCCATCTTGTGGTGGCCATCTTGTGTCCACATGGGGACAGGATCTTTGACCACATGGGGGCAGCCCCCTTGTGTGTTGGAGTGATGGTCAATCTGCAAATTACTCTTTTATTAGACAGGATAGAGGCCTGGTGCATGGGTGGGGGCCAGCTGGTTTGCCCTAAAGAGTGTCCCAGATCAGGGTGGGGGATCCCTTAGGGCATGGGGTGGCCTGGGCAAGGGGCATATTGTGGCTTGCAGGCTGGCCATGCCCCCCACCCACCCAAGCAGAGGCCCTGAGATCTGGGATTAATTTATGTTCTACAATTGAAACTTTGTAGCCTGGAGTGGAGCCAGGCCTTCTGGCCTTCTGCTTGCTCTGTGGCGACAGCTATTTCTGTTTGGGTTTATTTAAATTCTATAATTGAAACTTTGTAGCCTAGAGTGGAGGCCTAGGTGCTAGGGCTGCAGAAGTTTGGCTTCCTCCATCGCCCGGGCAACCCTAGCCTCTGCTCTCTTCAACTCCCTGGCTGCTGCCATTTCTGTTGGGATTATGTATCTTCTATTAATTGAAACTTTGTAGCATTGGGTGCAGGCGGAAAGCTGGCTTTCTCCATTGCCGGGGAAACCCAAGCTTCCCTCCAGCTCTCAGTGGCAGCAGCCATCTTGATTGGGGTTTATTTGCATAATTTGTTCCTGATTGGCTGATGGGCGTGGCTTGATCAGAGGTATGGTCAATTTGCATATTGCTCTTTTATTAGATAGGAAAGGCCAAATACTGTCCCTCCATTCATAACCCTTCATTGGCTTCTTACTTCTTGAAAGCTAAGGTTTTACCAAGAATGTTCTAGTCTCAGGAATTTTACACTCACTGTTCTCTTCTGTCTGGAAAGTTCTTCCTCGGGAAATGGCATGGTTCCCTCTCTCATTCCAGCCCTCTTATCTAAAACTTCAACACCCCACACATTTTGCATCCACTATCCTGCTTCATTTATTCCTCCAGAACAGTGATCACTGAGATTCTTCCTTTTTGTTTTGTTAATTCTCACCCCAGGATATTTTTTCCATTGCTTTTTAGAGAATGAAGAAGGGGGGGGGGGGGGACGAAGAGAGGAAACACCAATGTGAGGAGATACATAGATTGGTTGCCTCCTGTATGTGCCCGATTGAAGATCAAATCTGCAACCTAGGTGACCTTAATTAGGAATTGAACCTGTGATTCTTTGGTGCATAGGTTGACACTCTAGAACAACACTGACCAGGGCATCTACTGAGATTCTGTATATCTGACTTGACACTCAATATCTAAGTGCTGAATAAATGACAGTATTCTTCCTCATGGTTCTAGGCCCTCCAGCCCTCTGCCCTCTGGAACTAGGCAGAGAAATAAATGCACAAAGGACTATTTACCTAAAGAGGGAGGTAACATGGAGATAGCTCTGTGGAAAAACATTCCCAAGTCTTTATCACAGGCTGAATGAGCATGGAGAAGATCTAAACCAACAGGAAACAAAGATCTGACAGTAAGGAGTGACCTGTCTAAACAGGGATTCAAAACCAACTCATGAGATAATCAGAGGACAAGCAAGATATTAATACGGAAAATTTCACCTCAAAATAACAAGCTCCCTCCCCTTTTCTGAGTGTTTACTATGTGCCCGGCATAAGTAGGCACATGGTCTCATTCAAACTCATAGCGCTCGTAAGGTGCTGTTATCAGTGGCTGTGTTTTACAGAGGAAAGCAGTTTAGCTGAGAGAAGTAGAAGAGCTGGGATTTTAAATGGAAGGTCACTGGCTCCAGAGTCCATGCCTGACCCACCTTGCAGGAACTCAGGAAGGAGAGTGTGAGTCACTCTCCCGAAGGGAGAGGCCTGAGCTGGACCTTGAAGGAGAGTTCAGGCCTCTGCAAAGGAGGAGGAAAAACCCCAGTGGCCGGGAGGGCTCAGCAGATGGGGCCTCAGCAAGTTGAGCGGCCCAACTAGAATGGAAGATGCATCTGAGACATGCCAATAATGGTAACAGCAGCAAATGCTAACTGATCACTCATAACCTAAGCAGTATCATAAGGTCTTTAACATACTGAATCTTCTCGACGGCTCAAAGCACTATCTTTATTTTCATTTTACAGTCAAGGAAACTGAGTCACGGAGAAGTTACACATTTGTTCAGAAGCAACAGAGTGAAGATCTGAACTCAGGCAGTTTGGCTCCAGGTTCATCCTGAATAGATTATTCAGTGGCAAGAAAATAAGGGTGACAGGCCCCCAAAACATATATAATATGTACGTGCACAGGCGCACGGCCTCCATAGGCACGGGGCAAAAATCCTCACTTGGCTTCTCTGAAGCCTGTCCCGTTACCAATAACACTGCACTCTGCACTTTCCCCACCTCCCCTCCTGCTTTCATCTGCCCTGATGTGTTTGTTGCCTGGCGGTCTCCCAAAGGCCTCAGACCTAATGGCAAGCATTTTTCCCTAAAGATGTTACCCTCAATTAGTGATGAAATTTAAATCTGCCCCGCAGAAAGCACTAAAGCACTCTGCTCGTTTACAGAGCTAAACCAGAAGGAAGGTCACAGCTCTAAGTGTTCTGTCAAAGGCCATTTTCATAGAGGGCTTCCATCTGCAGAGGAGCCGAGGGCCACCTCTGACCTGCAAACAACGCAGACAAGCTGATCCACAGCCACAGCCTGAAGTCATGGCCGCAGGGCTTTGCGATCACCCTCAGAGATACAGGAGGAAGAGCCTGCTTCTGGCCGCTGCCTCATTTTCCCTCCCCTCCAAATGCCCGCAGGGCTAACCCTTTCATTCTGGAGTCTCACTGGCAGGTGTCAATAACACCACCAACTTATCTGTGCTACCCATGGTCAAAAGTTAATCAGAGAGCAATGCCCTTTGGTGGCTGGGCAAGTAAAGCCATGGAGTTATCAAGATCTGTGCTAACCACAGGCTCAACTTGAAACCACAGGGAGAGCCCCAGCAAAGAAAAGAGCTATACCAGGAGGTCCTGGAAGGATTCAAGAGCATTCCAGCCAGGCTCACTTTGCAAACCCAGCTGCTCAAAAAATTGGTGAGACAGCTCTATGGTACCCACCCCTTGCCAAGAGCCCCCTTATCTAAAGATAGCAAATACAAAGCCACAAATAGCTAGCAGAGATCCCTTTACTGATTTAGCTCTCAGCCTCGTAGATTATTGCGCCTCAGGGACTGATACGTGCTTCAAGACATCTTTTAAACGATCATGTTCAGCATGCTAAAATTAATTATTAAGTCTGGCCTGTGTGGCTCAGTGGTTGAGCATGGACCCATGAACCCATGACCAAGAGGTCCCTGGTTAGGGCACATGCCTGAGTTGCGGGCTCAATCCATCCCCAGTAGGGGGCATGCAGGGACAGCCCATCAATGTTTCTTTCTCACTGATGTTTCTTTCTCACTGATGTTTCTCTCTAAAGTCAATAAAAACATATTTAAAATTAATTATGAAAAGCTGTCTCATTCCACTCTGGCTGGGCGGCTCAGTGGGTTGGAGTGTCGTCTAGTGTGCCAGAACGTTCTGGGTTCGATTCAAGGTTAGAGCACATACAAGAGGCAACCAATCAATGTTTTTCTCTTGCACTGATATTCCTTCTGCAACCCTCCAGCCCCTTTAAAATCAACAGAAACATATCCTGGGGTGAGGACTGAAAAAAACATCCACACGAACTGTCTCTTCCTGGTTATGTATCTCAAGCATATGCGTGAGCACAAATGCATCAAAATTTATGTATAAGAATGTTCACAGCAGCACCATTCATAATAGTGCCAAAATGGAAAGCGCCCGAATTTCCATGAAGAGACAGAATGAATAAATGGTGGGCTGTCCACGCAATGGAACGGTGCTCAGCAATGACGTGTATGGAATAAGCCCAGCCGGCGTGCTCAGTGGTTGGGTTTCAACCTATGAATCAGGTCACAGTTCGCTTCCCAATCAGGGCATGTGCCCGGGTTGCAGGCTCGGTCCCCAGTGGGGGACATGCAGGAGGCAGCCGATCAATGATTCTCTCTCATTGTTGATGTTCCTATCTTTCCCTCTTCCTTCCTCTCTGAAATTAATAAAAAATATATTTTTAAAAATTACAGAATGAACCCAGACATAATGCTAAGTAAAAGAAGCCAGACCAAAACTGCATTTGGTCTGAGTCCATTGTAAAAGAACAAAAGGAGGGAACTATTCTGTAACTCTCAGAAACTAGGATAGTGGTTGTGCCTGGTAAGAGGAGTCCAGGGCAGGGGGCAGGGACATGTGGGGCTGGTCATCTTGTTTCTTGATCTGGGCACTGATACACAACTGTGTTCCATTTGTGGCTAGTCACTGAGCTGTACTCATGATGAGTATACTTTCCTTTTTTCCTTTTTAAAGCCTCACCTGAGGATATGCTTTTATTAGTTTTTAGAGAGAGGGAAACATTTACATGAGAGAGAAACATCGATGTGAGAGAGAAATATCGATTGGTTGCCTCCTGTACAGGCTCCAACAAGGGATCAAACCCAAAGCCTAGGTCTGTCCCCTAACCAGGGACTGAACCTGCCTAGTGCACTGGAGGACATTTCACCCAACTGGGTCAACTGGCCAGGGCTAAGTATACTTTTCTTAATGATGCTACAACTTCACTGAGAAGTATTTAAAATGACAAACATTGTCCTACAGACATTGTCCAATATCACTCATTACTGTTTGGGAAAATGCCCTATCTGGGTTTCTGCAGCCTTAGCAAGTCAGTGACGGGAGCTCCCAAATGATGGCTAACACTGACTGGGTGATTACCATGGACCAGACATTAAGCTGGGAACATTAGAAACAGAGGAGTTCATTTAATTCTTTAAAAAGAATTCTTTTGAAAGAGCTATTATTTTTGTTCCCAATTTGAAGGCACAGAAAAGTGCGGCTCAGGCAGTGTAAGGCCGGCTACTGCACGAGAAAGTCAGGATATCAGAGTGGCCAAAGCGCACGGACTTAACAGCTGGGTGTCTGACTGAGAAATGGGTTCATGCTATCAACTGAGGAGTTGCATTAGGCCCCCAAACTTTCCCCCGCCCATGAGCCTTACTTTTGAGTCGAGGCCAGCTGTCTTGTAAAATGTGTCACATTCTAGATTTTTCTGATTGTTTCCTTACAAGATTCAGATTAAATATTTTAGGCAAGGAGGCACACAATGTCAGCCTGAATTGCTAGTGGGGGTGACAGGGCTAATGACTTTAAGGTAGTAAACTCCAGATCTCTTCATTATAAAAGTACACCCCCCTTTTTGTTGGTTAATCATTACCCAAGGATATTTTCCCATTGATTGTTAGAGAGAGTAGAAGAGAGGGGGAGAGTCTCAGAGAGAGAATCATCAATGTGAGAGAGACACATCAATTGGTTGCTCTCCCCTACCCCCCAGGACCTGCAACCGAAGTATGTGCCCTTGACCGAAATCAAACTGGGACCCTTTCAAGTACAAGGGCAGATACTCTGAGGCAAACCAGCTAGGGCCATTTCCCTTTTATAACTGGTAATTAATGTGTTGGTTGATATTCTGAAACCATGTAACTATCAAGTTCCCTGAAAGCCATTTCATAGCAATTTTCTTTTTTACTTTAAAAAAATCAACTACTGAGGCATAATTTATATACAATACACTTACTTAAGTATATAATGTAATAACTTTGAAATATGAATACAGGAGTGAAGTCATCACCACAAGATACAAAACATTTCCATCACCCCCAAAAGGTGTTCCATGTCCCTTTGTAATCCATTCTTGCACTCCGAGCTCCCAGGCTGATCTGCCTGCTGTCACTATAGATTAGTTTGCATTTTCCAGAGTTGGGTATAACTGGAATCATAACTTGTAGTCTTTTGTATCTGGCTTCTATCACTCACAGCTTTTAATAATTTGAGATTCAAACATGTTGCTGCATGTAGCAGGAATTGATTTCTTTTGGCCCCTGAGTAGTATTCCAGTGGATGAACGGGCCAGCTCATTTACTAAACTGTGGATGGGTAGTTTCCAGTTTGGGATTTCATGAACAAAGCTGCTGAAAACAGCTGAACATGTCTTCATTTCTTTTGGACTAATGTATGTTGAACCTTTAATAAACTATCAAAGAGATTTCCAAGGTCAGTTTATATGCCCTTTCATATTCCAGCAGCAGCAGGTGAGGTTCTAACTGCCCCAGATGGTCACTTGGTCCTCCTTTTCAGTCATTTCATTCCCCAGTGATTTTTATTTCGTTTTTAGTATGTTTTTTAAAAAAACATATTTTTATTGATTTCAGAGAGGAAGGGAAGAGGGAGGAAAACATCAATGATGAGAGAGAAACACTGATCATCTGCCTCCTACATGCCTCCCTACTGGAGATTGAGCCCACAACTTGGGCCTGTGTCCTTGACTGGAACTGAACCCAGGACCCTTCAGTCTACAGGCCAATGCTCTATCCACTGAGCCAAACAGGCTAGGGCTTTAATATGTTTTTATTGATTTCAGAGAGAGCGGGGAAAGGATAGGGAGAGAGAGACAAAAACATGAATGATGAGAATCACTGATTGGCTGCCTCCTGCACACCCCCATCAGGGATCAAGCTCGAAAACAGGGCATGTTCCCTGACCTAGAATTGAACGGTGACTTCCTGGTTCATAGGCTGATGATCCACCACTGACCCACACTGGTCGGGCCCCAGTGATTTTAAAATTAAGTAATATTTTTTCCCTGAATTTGTTAGGCATTTGTATGATTATGTCAGTCTCCACCATCTCTGGACCTTACGGGGAGCAAACTTTAGTTCAACATAGTGCCTAGCATATAGTAGATGCTTAATATACATATTCAATAAATATCTGTAGAATGAATAAAATCAATTACTCCTCCAATAAGATGGTAAGCTAAATATTTTTAGACCTAATAAGTGACTTATCAGAAAGTTTCTGTCTATAACCATTTTGTGCATTCCCCTGCATTTTCCCACTCAACCAGAGATGAGAGTCAAACTTGACCTGATTCTGCTGCCCCTCAAGAAAGGCAAGTATAAAAAGGCCTCTCCTGCATTCATTACACAGGCTGCTAAGGGCAGGCCCCGCTAAGGCAGGGTTGTGTGGCTCAATCTTATGCCCTCCAGCAAAAGGCTTTAAAAATAGTAAATGTCAATTGTAATTTTGTGCCCATGTAAGGTGCTGTGATGCTCCGCAGACTGAGCCCTGGTTCTGTCACCAGGTTTCCTCCAAAGAGAGTAGGGAAGAGAATATAAGTGCTGCCACATTCTCTCTAGCCAGGCTAACCCTGCACTTTGATGACACCAAGATCCTCCCCACAGTGATGTACCCTGATCCCTTCCCAAGGACCAGCTTCCCACCACATCTGGCATCTTAGAGCAACAAAATCTCTTGTGGAATGAGAGCACAGCAGCACACAATAAACGTGTCAGAAATAGAAAATAGGAGAGTCAACGTGATGAAGGCCATCTTTGGCATTACTGTTTTAACCAGCTGCTGGGCTTCCTTGACTACAGGGAATGTCCCATTCCACAGGGACTAACTGAAACTAAAATGCACTAACAAAACTGCGGTCTATAGCTATTTCTATGATATGGTCTGAATACATTATAAGTTGAGACGGAAAAGTAGGGGCCTTATGCTCAAATGAAACTGCTTCTGCCTGGGCACAACTGCTTTCTCAGGCCTCTGCAGTACTTGCTAGAGGTGCTGGGAATTGGCCACTACTCAGTAAGCAAAGCAATTAAGGAAAGGACTGCCCCTCTTGCCCTGCCTCCTCCCACTAACAGAAAAAGGTTAAAAAAAAAAATCACAGAAAGAGGGAGAGGAGGTTCAGTCTCACACATTATTCAAAGGAATCGCTCCTAAGGAATGCTGCTTTTAGTTCAATGACTGACAAGTCAGGCCTGGGCCTGGGGAATATGTGGGCAGAGCCCAGATGAGCAGGCACTGGGCACTCGGCCTGCAGGGTACTAGCCCTCCTGGGATGGAGAGGGTGACACTGGAAGCTGCCTCAGGGGGTGTCTCCACTGGTGGACAAGAATATTTCCCCAACTGTGGGAAAAAAGTCCTTGACTCAAAGTTGGTCCAGTGACCCGGGATTTGAATCCTTAGTTTTGTGACCACAGTGAGGTGGAAAACAGTGTATTTATCCTGAGAAATTCTTCTCAGGACTGCGAGCAGACTCTAAAGGTAAGTACTCAACCCAACTCTAGTGAGAGAAACTCTGGACCAAACTGGATATTCCTACTTCCTGCCATGCACAGAGCTTAGATTATTGGGGCCAACATTCTCTCAGGCTCACCCCGCTGTGGAAGGGAGCAGTGACTCCATGCCCTGACCACCTTTCCATGTGGGGGAAAACTGGAAGAAAAAGCAGTCTAGCCAGAAATGTAGTCTATCTGATCCCCAATAAACCCCTCCCAGTGGTGACCCCAGAGCAGCTGCAATAGCTACATGCCCTCTAGTCCAGCCCTCCCATGTAACTAGAGCCGCGAGGGTAAAATCTAATACCCGATTAGCACAGCAGGCACTGAGGCTATACCTGGGCTGGGGCTAAAAGCATCTGCAAATCAATCTGGAAGCTGTTCAAGCTACTGGCCATTTCTTGAACACATTCCAATTTTAGGAAATATGAAGCAAGGATAAATAAACTGGTCCAAAAGCTCAAGGAAAAAGACAGGTGTAACCCAGAGGCGATCTTCACCCACAAGGGTCTGGGCTAACCTCAGAATATGGAGAACGTGCGGATGCAGAGTCCTGGCAAGAGAGTACAGGAGCTGCAAACTTTCAGACAAGGTAGTGGTCCTTTTCTTGCCACCTGTTAGGAGGAGTTAGCAACTGACTAACAAACTATGGGGAGGGGTACGGCAGTCACAGAACCCTGCCTTGGGTCACCCTGGACCTAGGAGTTGCCTGCAAACAAAGCTTCTCTCCCTCTGACACCAAATTTTGTCCTCTTTTCAGATCAAAGATTAGAATACAGCTGAGAGATGAAATACTGTCTAATAAAAGAGTGATATGCAAATTAACAATCACTCTACCACATGCATGAGCCACACCCACCAACCCATCAGAAGTGAGTATGCAAATTAACCCCAACCAAGATGGCTATGGCCAGGAGTGAAAAAGAGGGAGGCTTGGGTTTCCCCGGCAACGGAGGAAGCCAAACTTTCCACACACCATGGTCAGCCCAGGCCTCCGCTTCAGGCTACAGAGTTTCAATTATAGAAGGTAAATAAATCCCAACAGAAATGGCTGCCACCACGGAGTGAGCAGGAGGCTTGGCTCTGCTCAAAGCTACAAGGTTTCAACTGTAGAAGATAAATTCCAGATACCAGGGCCTCCACTTGGGTCGCCAGGGGGTGTGACTGGCCTGCAAATCATCACAGGTCTCTCACCCATGCTGCCCCATGCCCCAAGGGAACACCCTCCCTGATCCGGGACACCCTTCAGGGCAAAGCAGCTGGCCCCCACCCATGCACCAGGCCTCTATCCTATCTAATAAAAGAGTAATTATGCAGATTGACCATCACTCCAACACACAAGATGGCTGCCCCCATATGGTCAAAGATCCTGCCCCCATGTGGACGGACACAAGATGGCCACTACAAGATGGCCAGCAGGGGAGGGAAGTTGGGAGGGACCATGCCTGCAAGGGAGGGCAGTTGTGGGTGGTCAGGCCAGCAGGGGAGGGCAGTTAGGAGTGACCAGGTCAGCAGAGGAGAAAAGTTGGGGGTGACCAGGCCTGCAGAGAAGGGCAGTTTGGGGGACCCAGGCCTGCAAGGGAGAACAGTTGGGAGAGACCAGGCCTGCAGGGGAGAGCAGTTAGGGGCAAACAGGCTGGCAGGGAAGCAGTTAGTCATCAACCAGGCTCGCAGGGGAGTGGTTAGGGGATGATCAGGCTGGCAGGCAGAAGCGGTTAGGAGCAATTAGGAAGGCAGGCAGATGAGCAGTTGGGAGCAAGCAGTCCTGGATTGTGAGAGGAATGTCCCAGATTGGAGAGGGTGCAGGCTGGGCTGTGGGACACCCCCCACCCGCGCCCAACCCCCCATGCATGAATTTCGTGCACTGGGCCTCTAGTTTAAAAATGATGCCCAAGGTACAGAGTTAAGTCAAATAGAAAATAAGCCGCAGGATAGTATGTACACATTTCATGTTTTTAAACATTTTAGGGGTGGTGATGGCAGTATTATCAGAAAAAATATTGCAATTGTTACTGCATATTACTTATGGAGATTGGGATGATAAGAGACTTCTATTTTCTGTCATATACCTATAAAACATCTATGGATATTATTGATGATTCAATTTTTAATAGTGAGCATGTATACTGCTCTTGTAGTTAGAAAATATATTTGTAATGTGATGGAATGGTCATGCCACTCCCTCTACGTGCCACTTGCTGGCTGTGACACTGGTAGGAAGAGGCAGGTGGGTAGCAATGCAGGCCCCAAGGCACAAAAGGAGAGTGTTGTGGGTTTCTTTCCCACCACCACCTGCAGGAGTGTAAAGCCCCAAGCACTGCTCCTGAAAGTGATGATGCAATATGTCATTTGCCAGAACAAGCGACAAGCTGTATGAGACAAACACAAAAAGAGGCACAGGACTTTTGACTATGAACTGCTTGGGGCAGGCCTGGCAAACAAACTTCATTTGGAGTATCATTTCCAACTGGCTAGAAGGGACTGCCTGAACACCATGGGATCAATGGCAAGCTCTACCAAGTATAAGAGGGAGTGATGGGATGGGAAAATCAGGTGGCAGCACAGACTTTCCCTAAGTTTAGTGTAATTGGGGGCTGGGAAAAAACCTAACCCATTAACTTATTCAATCATTCAATGAAATCCTATAGTGCCTCCACGCCCAACTCACAGGTGCGCTGTCCAGGGAGGGACACTGTGTCATTTGTCCCAGCCCTTTGCTCAGACAGGAGCCACCTGATGAAGTGGCTCTGGGTGGTGTCAAAAGGGGCTTTGGATGATGGAGAGGCATAGACAGCACACCACACAAAGGGATATTTTAAAAGGCAAATGCCTAGACTCTTATTATTATTACTAGAGGCCCAGTGCATGAAATTCATGCATGGGTAGGGTCACTAGGCCTGGCTGGCGATCAGAGCCGATCTGTGGGGTGGCCAGCAGGGCAATCGGTGGCCCGCACTGGCACCCACCTTGGCCAGCCTGGTGCTTCCCGCTCACTGGCCTCATCCCCCACCACTGCTGCCTGTCACCTCCCTTTGCAGGGTGACCAGTGGGGCGATTGGTGGAGTGCCATCTGCTTGCTGGCTGGCCCCACCCCCTGATGATCCCGCTGCTGCCTGCTCACCGGCTGGCCCCACCTCCTGCTGCCGCTCGTCACCTCCCTCTCTGGGGCGACCAATGGGGCAATTGAGTGGCCCCCGTTGGCACCTGCCTTGGCTGGCCTGGGGCCTGTGGGCTGTAGGCAGCTCCTGTATTGAGCATCTGCCCCCTGGTGGTCAGTGCACATCATAGCAACTGGTTGTTCTGCAGTTCAATTTACATATTAGGCTTTTATTATATAGGGTTATTATATATATATATATATATATATATATATGTATATATATACATATATATAAAGGCAGACAGAACTGCTCTGGACTATAAGAGATGAGGAAGCAATAGCCAAACATACTGTGAATATTGATTGGCTCCTAGAACAAAAAATGCAGCTATAAAAGACAGTTTTAAGACAAATGAGTAAATTTAAACACATTATTTATATAAAACTAGAGGCCAGGTGCACAAAATTTGTGCATGGGGGGGCGGTTTGTCCCTCGGCTCGGCCTACACCCTCTCCAATCTTGGACATCCCTCTTGCAACCCGGGACCGCTGGTTCCTAACTGCCAGCCTGCTTGCCCCAACTGCCCCCCACTGTCAGCCTGCTCACTCCCAAATGCCCCCCCCTGCTGGCCTGCTTGCTCCCAACTGGCCTCCCCTGATGGCCTGCTCGCCACAACCCCCCCCTCCCCGCTGGTCTGCTCGCCCCCAACTGCCTAATCACCACTAACTGCCCTCCCCTCCTGGCCTGATTGCCCCTAACTGCCTCTGCCTAGGCCCCGCCATGGCTTTGTCAAATAGAAAATAAGCTGCAGGACAGTATGTACACATTTCATGTTTTTACACATTTTAGGGGTGGTGATGGCAGTATTATCAGAAAAAATACTGCAATTGTTACTGCATATTACTTCTGGAGATTGGGATGATAAGAGACTTCCGTTTTCTGTCATATACCTATAAAACATGAAAGGTATATGACAGGACATCTGGAAGGTTTCCCAGTCTAATTAGCACATTACCCTTTTATTAGTATAGACTAGAGGCCTGGTACACAAAATTCATGCATGGGGGGGGGGGGGGAGGCAGGCTGGGAGGGTCATGTGCATGCTTCTTAGCCCAGCCTGCACCCTCTCACAGTCTGGGACTCCTTGGGGGATAGCTAGCTGTTGGGCATACCTCTTGCAATCCAGGATCCCTCACTCCTTACTCCCTGCCTGCTCACTGCTCTTTACTGATTGGCTCGCTGATCCCTTTTTAAAAAAAATATATTTTACTGACTTTTCACAGAGAGGAAGGGAGAGGGATAGACTATTAGAAACATCAATGAGAGAGAAACATGGATCAGCTGCCTCCTGCACACCCCCTACTGGGGATGTGCCCACAACTAAGGAACATGCCCTTGACTGGAATCGAACCTGGGACCTTTCAGTCCACAGGCTGACGCTCTATCCACTGAGCCAAACCAGTTTCTGCGGTTTGCTGCTCCTCAGTGTTGCTGCAGAGACAGAAGAGATTCCTACTATCGCCACTAAGCTCGTCAGCCATGAGCCTGGCTTCTGGCTGAGCAGTGCTCCCCTGTGGGAGCGCACTGACCATCAGGAGGGAGCTCCTGCATCGAGCGTCTGCCCCCTGGTGGTCATTCTGGTTGTTCTGCTGTAACAGTCGTTTACGCTTTTATTGTATAGACTAGTTACCTGGCGCACGAAATTGCATAAGACCTGGAACCCTGGGGCTCCTTGATGGATTGTCCCAAAGAGGTAAGCCGGAGACGGGGTCCCGCCCTCCTGTGCATGCCCACTGTGCATGCAGCCTCCTTGTGATGGCGTGAGGGTATCACAGCGTGAGGGGGTGACAGCCACCTAGGCTACTATTAGTATAGATAATATTGAATTGCCCTAGCTGGTTTGGCTCAGTGGATAGAGTGTTAGCCTACGGATGGAAGGGTCCTGGGCGTGGGTTGCGGGCTTGATCCCCAGTAGGTGGTGTGCAGAAAGCAGCTGATCAAGGATTCTCTCATCATTGATGTTTTTATTTCTCTCTCCCTCTCCCTTCCTTTCTGAAATCAATAAAAAAATATTAAAAAATAATATTGAATTAATGCTAATATTCTTTTTTTAAAGAGATGAGACAGATAATCTGTATCACCAACAAACATCACTCTCTCCTTTTAAAAAATCCTCATCCAAGGATTGATTATTGATTTTAGAAAGAGGAAGGGAGAGAGAAACACTGATGTGAGAGAGAAATATTAATCGTTGCTGTCTGTATGCGTCCTTACCAGGGATCGAGAAGAGTCATGGGTTTAACTTCCAGTCAAGGGCACGTACCTTGCAGGATTGCAGGTTCATTCCTGGCCCCAGGGGCACATGAGGAAAGCAAGCAATCAATGTATCTTTCTCACATCAATGTTTCTGTTTCCCTCCCTCTTGCTCTAAAAATCAATGGAAAAATGTCCTTGGGTGAGGATTTACAACAAAAAAAAAGTCATGTTTTGTCTGGTTTAAAAAGCAGTTGTTCTTGCCCTGGCTGGTGTGGTTCAGTTGGTCGGAGCGCCATCCATTACACCATGAGGGAGCCAGTTTGACTCCTGGTCAGGGCACATACCTAGGTTGTGGGTTGAATCCCGGGTCAGGGCAGGAGCAAGAGACAGCCAATAGATATTTCTCTCTCAACCTCTCTGTCTCTCCCTTCCTCCTCTCTCTAAAATCAGAAAAAGTAATAAAAATAAAAAGAAGTGGTTACCAAGAAATGATTCTCCAATTCAACCTTGGTTACTAAATTCTTTTTCTGCAGAAAACAAGGGGTAGGTAAGCTGGTGGGTGAATTCAGGACTCTTTTGCCTCATTTAAATTATGCTTAAAAAGTTTTGAGAACTATCACATGGCATATTTTGAATTATGTAAAAGTAATACATACACATATGCAGAGAAACAAGATTATAAGGAAATATATCAAACCATTAACAGAGGTTTTCACTAACTGAAGATCAATTAATCTTTAAATTCTTTTTCATATTCCTTTGTTGAATTTCTACAAATGAACATATTTGAGTTACATAAATAGGAAAAAGTTCTTTTAGGAAATAGAGTACACAAGGATCGCCCTTGAACATGCAGACTAAGCTCATAGACACTAAGTTGAATTTTCTCCTTAAAATTCTATAAAAGTACAAACTGATGCCAATGAAGGGAAATACATGACCAAAACTAAAAAAGGCAAAGAAGAAAACAACAGAATTCAGATATTCCAGATTAAAACCCACTCACTCAATCAACAATGAATGTATACTGGGTGCCAGGCTCTGGGCTCTGGGGAGACAGGAGAACAGAGAATCCTGTTCTAGGCGAGTGGAAATGTGCCTCAGAAGAATTACCAGAAAGACGACATCAAAGTGCTGCTGGGGTGGGTGCGTCTTGAAGAGTGAGGACAAGTTTCAGAGGCAGGAGGAATGGGGGACATTTCAGACATACGGAGGGCAAAGGGCAAAGCAGAGCAATACAAAGAAAGTCTGCTTCGTCCATGTTCTTCTAAAATATTGTTTGTATTCAGGTAAAACAATTCTAAAATTAATGCCCACCGGGGTATAAAACAGAAAGGGGTTGGGGGCAGAAGAGAGAAAAGAAGGATGAAGGGGGGGAGAGGAAAAGAGGGAATGAAGGCTGGCAGACAATGAGAGCAGGATAGCACTGGGTATGAAAGGGAGGAGTCAAGAGTGTGGCCGACAGCTGGTTGGCAACGAGAAGCCACGTACTCAGAATGGACTGAGAAGGGGTGTGATGGTGGGGCAGTGGAACTGAAGCGGAGGGACAGAACTAAGCGATGACAAAGCAGAAGCGATGGACTTTGGAATTGATTAGTTAAGTCAGAGATGTCCCTGCAGCTCCGAGCTTTCTGGTGACAGAGAGGACAGTGTGCAGGCTAACAGCGCTTTAAGAGAAGCAGCAGCGTGGTGGCAGACTGTGGGCCGGCGGCGGAGGTCTTCATACCTGAAAGGCTTCACAAGTAGAAGAGCAAGCAGAGGTGTAATTTTGTCACTGAGTATAAAAGGCGGCATGCAGACCACACTCAGTCACTGGTACTACCAGGTGAGTCCCTAGAGGAGGCCACTCACAAAAGGCTCCTCCTGAGAAAGGGAAGCTCTCCCAGACAGGAAAACCCAAACTAGTACGTGCAGAAGGAATTACAGAGTTAGAACTATGGTGATCACAGTCTCAGGCAAGAACCATCAATGGATACTAAAACTATGGGTGAAAGTGTTAAGAGGAAGCAGATACTTACAGTCTCAAAGCACCTCCCTACAAAATACTTATTCATTACAAAGGGGCAAATAGTAGCTTCACATGGAGAAGCTTGGCAGGCACCACCACCTCAATCAAGGGATCAAAGTAGAAATCTCCAGTGATGGGCAAACTGGTGTCACATGCTGCGTGGTGTGATGCAGGGAGAAGGACACAGCATTGCTTCCCTGAAATTTCTGCCAAAAGCACAACCCTGAATCTAATCATGAGGGAAACATCAATAAAACAAAACTAAAAACCCCCACGTTGAGGAACATCCTACAAAATAACTGATCTGTACTCTTTAAAACCAGCAAGGTCATTAAAAACAAAAAGACTAAATGGTTATTAAAGAAAACTTAAGAGACTTGACAATTATATGTAATCTCTCACCAAAAAAACCTTATCTTTTACTATAAAGGACATTTTAAAGGAACTAATGAAATGAAAATGTTTATACATTAGATAGGTTAGTACTGCATCAGTGTTAGTGTCCTGGTTTTTAAAATTACATGGTGATATAAGAGAATGTTTTTTAGGAAACATCCACTGAAATATTTAGGAGTAAAGCTGCATCACATCTGTAACAAATATTTCAGAAAAAAGATACAAATACACAGAGAAAGAATGATACAGGGAATATGGTAAAATAACATTTATGGAATTTTTAGTTACTTTCAAATTGCTACAACTTACAATTTTCCTAGAAATCTGAAATAAGTTAAAAAATAAAGGGAAAAAGAGCCCACCCCCTCCTTCCAATGCCACAAACTCTCTCTGAAACATTGGTGCAACTAGAGAGAATTTAATCACAGAATTGCATTGTGTAGATTTCCTCCTGGCCCAAGGGAGAGGAGCCAGGAAGAAACAGATACAAAACTAGTGTCTAGCCCTGGCTGGTATGGCTCAGTTGGCTGGAGTGTTATTCCATGAACCGGAAAGTCGAAGCTTTGATTACCCATCACGGTACATACCTGGGTTGTGGTTTGATCCCCGGTCAGGGCCAGTACAGGAGGCAACCGATCAATGTTTCTCTATCACATTGATGTTTCTCTCTCCCTCCCTCTCTCTAAAACCTATAAACATACCCCCTGGTGAGGATTAAAAAACAAAACCAAAACCATGGACACTCAGAAAAAGCCTTGGTTACAGAATGGACTAAACAAAGCTGCAGCTCTGCTGTGATTATGCAAAGTGCTTGCTGTTTCAACCCTAACCCTGGTGAGCTGTAGAGAAAACCCTGGAAATAATGACAAAGTCTTTAGCGGCCGTTAATTTGAAACCTACATTCCCTGACTGCACATCCTGAGGAAATACTAAAACCAGTCACCCAACTTAATACGATGCTGCTCAAATGATCAGCAGAGCCTCTCAGGGTGTCCACACCACACAATACTTAATATCACTGCAGGTGACACCGGAATCAGGAGGAACACAGAGGAGACCATAATCCTCACCTTGGTTTCAAATCAGTTTAAGCCTATATTCTTGAGCTCAACTACTAATGCTCAAGAATTCCTGTAATCCTGTGCCTACTGTACCTCCTTCTCCCCAAAGCTCATCAGCTTTGAAAGCATCCAGGAGAAGAACAAGGGAAACAACATGAAACTAGAATCTCCAGGGATTTCAAAAGAGAGGCCAAAAGACATGTTATAGGAATTAGAAATGCGTGAAATGAATGTTTTAACAGGTAAAATTGTGTCACTTCAAGAACAAAAAAAAACTTAAGACAGTTGGCTTTCATGTAACACCAAGTTGTCAGTGGAGTTGAAATACCTAAGCTGTGTGTTGTTTTATCTCCGTTAAATATTTTTAAAAATCTCTCAAAACGTGAATCTCAGGTACTCTGGCTGTTACAACTAGTCATTCATTTTATTAAACCAAAATGTACTACCATTTGTGTGTAGTCCAGTACTGAGGACACAATCTATACTAATAAAAGAGAAACATGCAAACTGATTGTCCCTCCACTATGCCCACCAGCCAATCAGAGCAAGTATGCAAATTAACCCAACAAAGAAGGGGGATGCGCATATGTAGGCGCAGACTGAAGACTGAAGACAGCATAGAAGGAAGCCAAGAACTGCAGAAGGGAGTGAAGAGGTGGAGAAGGGAGGTTGCTGAGGCAGCGGAGATTGCAGTGAAGCCCGCCTCATCAGGCTTTGCTCCTTCCTCTGCTTCACTCTGGCTGCAGGAAGCCCTATTCTTGCAGGAATAGGCCCAAGGAAGCCCTATTCTTGCAGGAATCTCCCTGCAACAGTACTCTAGTGAGAAATAAAACCCTTTCCCTGCCCTCAAGAAGCTGACAGGCAGACAGGCTGCATGCTATGACAGGGAGCTCGGGGGGACACAGAGAAGACACCTAGGTCAGCCACAACCGCAGCCTTGAGAACAGGACTACTCCCGTGTTCTGAAAGCTCTACTAGGGGTGACCACAGCCTCACAACTATGGAGATGGAGGGAGGAACCCGACGGTGGTCGGGACTGCTCAGCTCCTTCTCAGAAGGCACTGCACACTAAGCGAGAGCTGACTGCAGAATCTCATGATGGCTTAGTCCTCTGGAAAGCATTGTGTGTAGACAGTGAAAGCTGTAATTGGCTCTGAGTAACACACTTACCTGTGGCTTCAATGTACTCAATGCATCTCTCAATAAAAACAGGAATTGGCTTCTCTGGAGTCACGACGGTTGTTAAGGGGACCCCAAAATAGTTACTCTCCCAGGTTGCCTTTGTGATAGATGGCCGGGGTTTAGTCTTTGGTTTCTGTCCAAGAAAGAGAAGAGAAAGCAGAAAAATAAAGTGAGTCTCATCATGCACTTACACATCAGGAAGGCTTCCAGGGGAGAACTCACAGTGGTGCGGAAACAGCTGGAAAGGTTCCAAGCAGGATAGAGAAACCCACTTGTTCATCTCACTAATTTTATATTTTCTAGCTTCCAAATAGCACACAAGCTGCCAGCAAGCTGCCTCATAATCACACCTTGAGCAAGAGACAGCTTTATCAGAACAAAGGTGTTTATAAGAAGCAGGCCATGTTTATTTAATAATAATGAAATGACTATCCACGGCCTTTATCAGGGGTGCACTGGCATAAACAGGAAGTTTTCCACACATCCCGAATGGTAATAGATGTTATACACTCAAAGATGACTAAACTCTTAAAAAGATAAAAGATGGAATTGAAAACTAATGACTTACTCTCTCCAGAACAGAGATAAGATATGTTTTCTGCTAAGGCTGAAAGCCCCCAGTGAGTCCCTTAGATACATCATCTGGTATCAATGGTTTCTGCATTTGAAAAGGGCAAAACTAACTCATCAAAGGTGACAAATAAGATAACTGTCTTTTCTTTCTCAACAGTCACCTTCCTCACACAGGAGTAGCAGCTGCAACTACTTGAGAGTTCACTATGTACCAAGCAAGTCCCAAATATTATTCCTTTTAAACCTCATGACATTCCATTCTATCAAGGAAAATGTGACATACCTAAATTACACAACTAGTAAATGACAGTGCTAGGATTCGAACCCAGGAGGGTCTGTCTCAAAAGATCCCGTCAGTAGATGTTTACTACTGTTAGTTGTTACCCCAGATTATAGTGTATCTTTAACCATTTATCCAACCATATAGTCATCATCCGCCTAACCCAAAAACGTTTGAAAAAATGCAATGAGTGCAGGATTTGCAGTTAGACAGACTTGGGTAGATAACTGAATTTTTCTAGGACTCAGCTTCATCTGTAGAATGAGATTCCTAACACCCAAACCCACATATCTGCTGTGAATCTGAAGTGAAACAATTCATATAAAGAACTTAAGCAAGGCCGAGACCGGTTTGGCTCAGTGGATAGAGCGTCAGACTGAGGACTGAAAGGTCCCGGGTTCGATTCCGGCAAGGGCATGTACCTTGGCTGCGGGCACATCCCCAGTAGGGGGTGTGCAAGAGGCAGCTGATCGATGTCTCTCTCTCATCGATGTTTCTGACTTTCTATCCCTCTCCCTTCCGCTCTGTAAAAAAAAAAAATCAATAAAATATATTAAAAAAAAAAAAAGAACTTAAGCAAGTGTCTGCTGCATAGTAAGTATTCAAGTGATGGAGGTTAAATTTTCTAGCTAACTTTGATTGTTAGAAGACACCTCCTTGTCTTGTTCTAACATTGGGAGAGGAGGGAGTATAAGATTAAAATTTATTGTCTAGGTACTAGTACTATGGTCAGAAAGTTTTATGGTGATTAGAAATAGCTTTCTTGTAGCTTCTCTTAAAAGTTCCTTAAGACCAACTAATTTGGAAGTCTCACTTTTATTGAAGAACAGTACAGTGCTGCTAATTAGTTTTGGCAGGCAAATTCTGCCAAATTGGGATTGGTAAAAATAATCACTGAAATCCAGTCTTCTTTGTACTAGTATATTCAGATTTTAGAGCTAATTGAGCCCATCCTCCCTTTAGTAAGAACTCACATTGTTGGGCGACTACTGTCTACTATGTGCTGAGCCACTTCCCTTCCATCATATTATTTCATCCTCACGTCTATCTTGTGAGCAGGTTGCTTGCTGTCCCTGAGATGCTAAGTCACTTAGCCAAAGTCACAAAACTTGTCTGTCAGGGTTCAAACATATGTCTATTAGGTTCTAAAGCTTAAATTCTTTATGTTGCACTTCACATAAATAGAGGATGCTAGGGAGATAGTCTAGATTGGTTCGTTCATGTAAAGATACATCATAAATCATTAATTTGCTTTTCCTCATTTCTTTGTAAAAAGTGTGAAGTCGGAGCCTGCGTGCCTCGGCAGTCTATACAGGGAGATACCAACAGCCACTCCCCACAACCTGAGAGACGACATCACTGGTCTCACGGGAATGGGCATGTCGCAGTGGCCAGGGCCGGGCTTTGTGGAGTGTGTGGCTGTTCTCTGGGGCCTAAGGGTCCATGCACGTTCCTCCACACTGAATCAGTTAGCTGGCGGCAGGCTGTGTGAAACACAGATGGGACTGTCTTTCCCTTTGGGTTGTCGCTTCAGGTAATGTCAGCCAGCAGCCTAGAAATGGGCTTGTTCCTTCTTTCATATATATTTTATCCTGAGCTGTTCTTTTTTTCTTGCCACTTGTTTGCACAGGAAGTCCTCAAAGAATCTCAGACTAAACAGGAAGTGATCTGTTTTCTCTATAAAGGGTATCAAAAAGAATGAGAATGGGCAGGATAAGGAAAAGGAACAATTGACTCAGACCTAGAAGCTAGTTTAGTGGCTTTTATGTAGAGACCCACACTTTTTTAAGTTTACAGGTTGTGCAAATTTGTATGTAAATCTGCCTCCTAAATTGGTCTTATTGCTGAGACCGGTTTGGCTCAGTGGATAGAGCGTCGGCCTGCGGATTGAAGGGTCCCGGATTCGATTCCAGGTCAAGGGCATGTGCCGTGGTTGCGGGCACATCCCCAGTGGGAGATGTGCAGGGGGCAGCTGATCGATGTTTCTCTCTCATCGATGTTTCTGACTTTCTATCCCTCTCCCTTTCTCTCTGTAAAAAAATCAATAAAATATATTTTTTAAAAATTGGTCTTATTATCTTGGAAATGGAGATACACCTGGGTCCATATACCTTGATCCTATCTGCTATTTGATTATCCCCTCCTCCTTAGATGGTGTTTTAACAAAGGCCAAAATTTCAATTATATTTCTGTGGTTTTAGGAAAGTTCCCATATTTTAGATCATTTTTTTCCCTTATGTGTGCTTCAAAATAAAGGGATTGAATGATTCTGGAGCAAATATCTCAACCATATTTATGAACATGAGTTTGGAGAAAGGAAAGACTGGGCACTATGACAACTATTTCAAATAGCTATAGAACGGTCTCATGGCAAGAGAACAGAGTTTACAACATTTCCAAGGGTCATGCTGGGAGAGAGAAAAGGAATACACTGAAAGGCAACTTTGGCCAATATAAACAAAAAGTTAAAAAAGCAAGAAAACCCCAGCTGTTTAAAAAGGATGGGAACTGCTTGTAAGTATTCAAAGCAGAGGCCGCGACCTACCTGCCCTACCCGTCCAGGAGACTCTGCCATCGGAGGAAGGCTTCACAGGGGACAGAGGCCTCACAGGCGGTCCCCTCACCTAAGGCTCCAGGTCTAGCTGAGCACTTCAACTCACCAACACAGAAAGAGAGAGTGAGCTTTAACAGCGCCAACTCCCCTCACTGAGTGACATGGGCTTCTCTCTCTCCCTCCCTCATCTAAACAAACTGATTTATGGGCTGTCACATACGCCCTTGAAATAAATGAAGGCTCTGAAGGGTGTTACAAAATAAAGTAAGGAATTCTTGTGCAACTAATTCTAAATCTTCCTGGTAAGCAAATCAGACTCCAGTGCTTGTCGAGAGCTGGGTCAGACTGCCGATACAACAGGCACCGCATCGGGCCTCTGAAGAGTCCTGGGCAAACGTAAGATGGAAACGCCATTCTGAGCGGCCTGCCAGATGTCTCAGTCCCCGGTCAGACATGTGCCACTCATCAGGAGGCACTGGAGCCCTTTCAGCAGCACGTCCTTAGAGAGGAGAAAGTAACAGCATGCTGACATCCATCTTCTTTTGGGGTCACTCACTTAGCAGGCTGAGTTGAAAAAAGAATCTAGCCAGCGGAAACCAAGCCCTGAGAATAGCCCACACATCGGTGTCTCTAAGTTTAGAGCCTGACGGAGTCAAACCCGGGGAATAACAGTGATTAATTAGGAGTGGTCGTGTGTAGAGCCCTGTGCTAGGGGCTCTGCAATGAACTGAACTTCACAACCAGCTTTCAAGTAAGGGCCACAGCCTCATTTTACAGAGGAGAAAACAGGCCGGGAGAGACTCATCCCCAGACCGAGACGGCAGGATGCAGAGGCTCGTGACCGATGAATGCCGAAGCCCCTTGGTTTTCCCCCTTACCTGGACTAACTTCATGATGAAATGCCACTGACACTTGAATCAACCTGACCTTGTCTTTCTGGATAAATATTGTTTGGATGAATGACAGCCCACTGTTCTTTACTTCAGTTTCCTTAAGAACACTGTGCCTGATTCTTAGTCTCGATACTTCTCAGGTGGCAAAGGAAACAGAAATGACCACTACTTTATGGCAGTGTGCTGCAAAGAAATGGGGACTGGAATTTGCCTCTGGCCTCTTGGCATTTCCAAAACGAGAAAAGAGCATTAAGAGGAAAGTCCCAACTTTGCAAGAGCAAGAGGACATCTGTCGCTTGCCCCGCCATGCCCACAAGGGCAAGAAAAAGACTAGAATTCAAGCCCAGGAGTAAACAGGCTGGAGAAGGGACCCTCTATCAAACTACACAAGACCTGGGTTCCAAAGCCTGAGGTACAGCAGGCACTCACTACGTTTCCTGAACAGAACCAGTCTCCAAGAATGCGCAGGGCTGACGTTTCCTGACAGCTTTTCAAGTTTAGATGGGAACCATCACTGTGGGTACAGAGGTTCTCCTCACACTGCTGCTCTCACTAGGATGTGAAGAGGAGAGGCTCAGGTCTTGCTCACACAGACAGTGCTGTATCACAGATACCAATTCCCTGTATGACTCTAAGGGCACCAAACAGGGACAGTACTTTATATACACACACGGCCATTTTCCTACTGGGCTAAGTTTCGAGAGGGCAAGAATCTTGGCATTTTTCTTTTTTAATGAATTATAGCTCAGGTCACATAGCAAATTAGCAGCAGAGCTAATATTAGGGCTAAAGTCATCTCTCACCTTCAATGAACTAACTTACAATCTAATTGGTAAGAGAAGACATATATCCACAGTAAGCAAAGCTGATCTAGATATCAGATGAGTAAGTACCAACTGGGCCACAAAGACACTCTCTCATGGTGCTGATGGAGAGAGGTCAGTCACCCTTACTGGGTAAGAGTGTTCTATCTTCTGTGGGAGCAGCAGGTATAGCTATGTAGTGATGCTAAACAGTCAACCTCAAATATTCTCTCCTGGTCTCCATGTCAAATTAGTTATCCAGATTTTAGGGTCAGAAAATAAGGTCGCTAGAGTTGTACCACCTAGCCCGAACTTTCAAATGATTGGTAACATAACTAATAAAGGAAATAGAAAACAGAATCCAGGCTGTTGGATTCTCTCTCTCTCTCTCTTTTAAAGGAGGGACAACAGACACAGAATATAGTCTGGAACAGGGACAGTGACCTCTGAGTGGGGACAATTCTCCCTTTTCCAAGTGAAACTGATATAAGCAAAGTCCTAGAAGGTCCCACACATGGTCGCATGGTTTGCCAAGTTGTGTGATGGCACACCCTGGACTAACTGTAGCTGGTACGATAGAAAAATTGAGAGGTTCCATCACTGCCCAGCTGGTGTGGTTCAGTGGTTGAGCGTTGACCTATGAACAAGGAGGTCACAGTTCGACTCCTGGTCAGGGCTCATGCCCTGGTTGTGGGCTAGGTCCCCAGTGTGGGGCGTGCAAGAGGCAGCCAATCAGCGACTCTCTCTCTCATCATTGATGTTTCTATCTCTTTCTCCCTCTTCCTCCCTCTCTGAAATCAATAAAAATATATTTTTTAAAAAAGATTCCATCAACTGTGTCACTACAGGTTTACTCAAAGCACTTTCTTGCATTATGGAGTTCTGACTGGGTATGATTCTCTCACATTTCCCACAGAGCTTCAAAAAGACCTTTTTCTTTTCTCCTTTTAAATCCTCACTCAAGGATATTTTTCCACTGATTTTCAGACAGAGTGGAAGAGAGGGAAAGACAGAGAGAAATTGATGTGAGGGCCCAGGCTGGGAGGAGCCTGCAACTGAGGTACGTGCTCTTGGCCAGAATCAAATCTGGGACCATTCAGTCCTTAGGCCAATCCTCTACCCACTGAACTAAACCAGCTAGGGCTCAAAGAGACCACTCCAAATGAAGTTATTTGCTCATGCCCCAAATGCATTCTTGGTTAACTGGTGCTCCCCCTTCTGTCTCTGATCAAATCACAGCCCAAGTTTAACAGAAAACCCAAGGGTGGATTTGTTCTTACTGACAAAGTCTATTATGAAAGCACAAATGTCAGACTTGTCTCCTTAAAGCTGGCAGTCAGAACCACGGTGGGGTCACTCACCATCTCAGGGCGTATTTATTTAGGGCGCGCGGGGGTGGGGGGGTGTTAGGAAGTAGCACTAAGTCTCAACTTTCCTAGATCTCCAAACCTCTCGCATGATGGGAAAGCAAGGCAGGTTGTCCCCTCCGTGCCCCAAATAAAGCGAGACCAATAATGATTTGCTCTATTAAAGGCACAACTGCCCTTGCCGGTTTACTCAGTGGTTAGAGCGTAGGCCCACGGACCAAAGGGTTGTGGTTCAATTTCTGGTGAAGGGCCTGTACATTGATTGGAGGTTCTCCAGCCCTGGTCACGAGACGCATAGCAGGCAACCAATTGATATGTTTCTCTCTTTCTCCCCCTTCTCCCTCCCTTTCACTCTCTCTTGAAATCAATGAAAAAAAATACCCTCTGGTGAGGTATAAGATAAAATAAAGGCATGGCATCTAGCAAATATGGGTCAATTCCTATTGCTGTTTCGGACTGAACAGCCAATGCAATATGGGGTTAGGGTGGTCTGCTAGTTCCAGGAAAGCTTTTTTAAAAGTATGTTTTTATTGATTTGAGAGAAAGACAGAAACACTGACATCAATCAGTTACCTCCTGTATGCACCCCAACAGGGTAACGAAGCTTCAACTGAAGCATATGCTCTGACTGGGAATCGGATTGGTGATCCTTTGGTGCACAGGGCGATGCTCAACCAACTGAGCCGCAACGGCCGGGGCCCAGGAAATGCTTACACACAGCCTTCTTGACTCAACACGCCCTGAATGTGGACTTCCCGGAGCTACACGTCAGTTTTCACCTGCTTCCTCCTCTCCAACATTGGACAAAACCAATTCTAAAGGCCTTGCTCTAGGGAAGTGGAGGTGATTCCTGACCAGAACTGAAACAATCTGGTCTTTACAAAGACATTTCAGTATCACTAGGTGTTGAAGGAGAACATATTGACTAAATAAAGATCAGAGCAATTCCTTGGTCTTTGAAAATAAATTTGGGTTGACATACACACACACACACACACACACAAAATTCGTATGTGTGTGTGGGTGTCCCTCAGCCCGGCCTGCACCCTCTCCAATCTGGGACCCCTCGGGGATGTCCAACTACCGGGTTAGGGGCAATAACTCCAGCCATTAGAAAATCACACAGACTGTCCTTCACATACAAACAGTGTGGTTTTATGAGTTTTTTAAAAATAATAATGGCCATTCCTTTAAATAATATCTGCTTATATATAATACAGCTGGTACTATGTGAATTCAGAATGTTAATATCACAAAATCATAGAAGGTTGTAGTGGAAATAACCTTGAATTGTCTAGTTCAAACTTTTATGACTATTGGAATTCCCTTTTCAAAGATTTTGAATGCTTTCTGTCTTAAGAAGCTTAACCAACTTTTGAGGCAACCCGTTTTCTGTTAAAGGACTGGGGGACTCCGGCGGCAGGCACCCCCGGCTGGGTGAAAGGACTGGGGGACTCCGGCGGCAGGCACCCCCGGCTGGGTGAAAGGACTGGGGGACTCCGGTGGCAGGCACCCCCGTCTGGGTGAAAGGACTGGGGGACTCCGGCGGCAGGCACCCCCAGCTGGGTGAAAGGACTGGGGGACTCTGGCAGCAGAAGGCAAGCAATGCGCCTGACGTACCTCCGGGGCTGAGTGGACTGGGAGCTGCCATATTTGTGATGGTGTGATGGTCAATTTGCATACTCCCTCTTTATCAGATAGGATATATAAGAGCAGGTGTGCTGTAAGCTAAAGGCAAATAGTGAAAGATGGTCTATTTTTATTAGCAAAAACACACTACAGCAGTGCTTTAGGCTTAAAATAAACTGAGACACGAATGACACCAGTTCAAAATAATTTCTCAAAGTTCCAGCTGCTATTTCAGTGTCTCCATGCCTTTTTTGTCTTCTACTCAACTAGATTCTGAAGCTAGAAACAACAGCACCATGCTGTTCTTAGGAGGCAGTGTGGAGAAATGGATTTTTTCCCAGATAATTTGTTTAAAAGGAACACACTGACTGGAATGACTAACTGAGTGGCCCAAATGTGTGCCTGGTGCTGAACTGCACCATCTTTCTAGCAGACTGGATTCTAAAGGCCCACCGGAAGTGGAGGTCAGTGGACCCGCCTTCAAAAATCTCAGCTCCTCCTCTTGACTAACTTGGGCAGGGTGTTTAATCTCTCTGAACCTATTTTCCCATCTCTAAAAACCAAAATTAAAAAAAAAAAAATCACTGATTTTTTAAATCATCTATTTAAAAAATAGATGAAAACTATTATGAAAATGGTATGCACCTGGTACACAATAGGTCGGTATTTAAAAAGGTAGCAAAGTACAAAAACCTTCCCAAGGTGTGCACAGCCCTGTTATTTGGCCTGGTTCTACCTCACTTTTTGCAGTAACCACTCTAGGTTTCTTTGAACTCTTCGAACATGCCATGTTTTTGCAGCTTCAATTTCCATACTGTTTTCTTGAAAGCTCCCCTCATGAAATCCCCATCTTCACTGCCTTTGCCTGCCTCACCCTAGAAGTCTCAGCTTTATGTATCATTTCTTTGGAGAGCTTCCCCAGATATACTTTGCTACACAATTCCACAGTACCCTGTACCTGCCTTCTGGTAACATTCAAAATACATGTAAGTTCATGCTTAACATCTATCATCCCTGTGACTTGAACTAGAAGAGCACAAGTGCTCACTAAACGCCTATGCACTGCATTGTTTCCTTCCTAAAATAATGAATAAGCATGAGCTTTGGAGCAAAAGTATTGCTTTTAAAAAATACAAGTCATTCAACAATTAGAAAACCCAAGGTCAAGTCGGTGCCCCACCCCATTTTTATGACCAGGGTATATATTTGGCCTCACAGCGCACTGAGTAGGACTAGCCTTTTGGAAGCACACACTGAGAGTCTTTCCTGGGCAGGTCAAAAATATCATATTCCATACCATTCCGCCTGTCTGTCAAATGCAACATCCCTCCTGGGGAGGGAGCAGCCCAATTCCCCAGCTGGTTTTATTCACACTAGAAACTTTAACTCCGTTCTAGGCCTCACAAAATGAGAGCTGTGTCCACACAAAGCCACAACAACTAGCCAATTCACTGAATCTGATGAAATAAGCCAATTCACTGGGGGAACACAAACTGTCAAACTGGGTACTTGGTGCCTTACAGACCAGACAATGAGTGATTGAATTGGTTTGCTTTTCAATAGGTTGTCTTGTCATGTGGTAGGCTCCAGTGAGTGAAAGATTTTCTTTATCATTCTGTTTTATCTTTTTTTTTTTTAACACAAAAATAAGAACACATAAGATAGGCTACATAACCAATAATGGCTTCGCTTTAATTTGTGATCAAACTCACTAAATTCAGCAACTTGGGCTTGCCCAAAGGCACATTTTGTGGAGCAAGGCACCCCAGCCCCCCCCCCTTTTTTTTGCTTTAAAATAAGACCCTGCCAGTCCTGATCTCTTCTTTGCAAACGCATGGCACTGGGAGACAGAGACCATGTGCAACAACAACTCTTTACAGACAAAGCATCTATTCATAGACCCCACTCAAGTGCAATCGTAGATTTTCAATTTCATTCAGCTGAGTGCGGAAGACTCCCACTATGAGGGTGGGTTGCTAAATGGCTCAGCTGGGAAAAGGACCCAGAATGAGAGTCCGCTCCACAGTCTGCACTTTCATTAGTAGAAATGAAAGCGAGTCCCTCACTCCAAGTCCAATTTTACAGTAAAGAGCTAATCCAGCAAATGAGCCAAGAGGCTGAGCAATTTCTCTTTCTCCACATCACTTTGGTACCCAGAGCACAGCTTTTTCTGTTGTTGTTGGGGCTGTTGCTAGGGTAAGTGCTGAAAAAGTAGCTAAATAACACATAGGGTTAAAACTTACACAAAAGGGAAGGACAATGTTGGCCCCCCAAGCCCACAGCTAGACCTTACCACTTTTATCCTTTCTTTGAATACAACATGCATTTTTTCACCTTCCAGCCTTTTCATACCTCCTTCTTCAAGATCTAGTTAAATAACATAATTAATGCTCCTGCGGTATGTTCAGTGTTTTCTGTGCATAATCTCATTCCATTCCCCACAACCGTATGAGGACAGTACTACTATGTTCTCCCCTTTTGCAGAAGGGATGTGGAGAGGTGAATCACATGCCCTAAGTCCCAGTGAGGAAGTGGATGTGTTGGGATTTAGCATCCCCCTTCCCAGAGCCTGAGCTCCTACCTTAATTATTCCCAACACCAACACAGCCCATCCCTATTTCCCCCTCCACCCCGAAGCAGAGCACCTATTTTCACAATCTGCATAGGTGTTTCTGCCTCAACTGGGTGCACCGGTCTGTGCCATTTCCCCAGGGGTGTCTGGCAGGAGGCACTAAGTGTGTTTTCCATCACCAACGGGTTCCCCCCGCACTTCAAATAAATACTTATTGCTCTGTCATGCCAATAAAAATCAAAGGCCAAATCCCCCATGTAGGGGCTGGCATGATATTCTCTGGCCTATGGTATCTTGCTCTTCCAGTAAGACAAGTGTCAGTCTGCATTAACGGAGCAATTTTAATTGGAGGTTTGCTCCAAACGGGAAGAGAATCAAGGCTTTGCTTATCTCGGCATTAAGATGACAAAGCAGATACACACATTTCAAAGCACCATTTTCCAAGGCAGGAAAAGACAATTTCACCTTTTTCTCACTCTTTCCAAAGGACACTCTTAGACGGACTCCTGGCACGCTATTGCTCTTGCGCCAGAGGCTTACCAATTTTATTTGCCTTGAAGAGGTGTGGCCCACATAACTAAGATAGATGGAAAGTCAATCACTTTCTTGCATGCTGACCCAGCAACCCAGAATAAAGGAGTTCTTAGGTAGCCGGGCCGGCGTGGCTCAGTGGTTGAGGGTCGCCCTATCAACCAGGAGGTCATGGTTCGATTCCCGGTCAAGGCACAAGCCCCAGTTGTGGGGTCCAACCCCAGTGTGAGGTGTGCAGAAGATAGCCAATCAATGATTCTCTCTCATCACTGATGTTTCCATCTCTCTGTTCCTCTCCCTTCCTTTCTAAAATCAACAAAAATATATTTTTAAAAAAGTTGTTCTTAGGTAGAGTGCTCATTACCAGCATGGATGCAGCTACCTCAGGTGCTCACCCTATCTAGCTGTTTTCTGCTGAGCCTACACAGTGTGTGCTCTTTACAGTTTAAAGCATGGCTTGTTTGGGAATGTGTTTTAGAAGCATTATTTTCAACAGGTATTAAAAACGTAGAAGTCAGAAAAACAGTTATAATTTGCAGTGTGCTATTATGCCACTTTCCTAATTCCCAGGTGTGCAAACACCCCCACAAGTCTGAATCCTGTCAGCATTTAGATAAGCTGTTCTGGCAACACTGGGAGTGGAGGAGGAAGAAAAGACAAAACGTTCAAAATGTTTGGATCCCAGTATCATAAACGGAAGCTTTAAGGAAATATTGGGACGCAGGTCAGGCTACTTTCTGACTTCATGCTTTCAATGGGTCTGTTTACTACCAATCTTTGGAGAACAAAATACTAAAGGCAGATGAAAGCATCCAAGCAGAAAAAGAAACCGAGGGAAAACCAGACAAGAAAAGAATGCCTATGATATTTATTAATATCAGCTCAGAGTAGGAGAGGAACAGAACAAAAATGGTACTGCCTGCCTTGCCCCTTTCTGACACTGTAAATATGGGACAGGTTTAGAAGTCATAGTGGTAAGATCCTTATTTTTCACTTACATACTTGAATACCTTTACTGATTTGTGCCAATTGAATAATTATTACATTTTTCTAACCTAAAATGTTATGGGGAGGAGGAGCCAGTAAGACATGTATGAGTGAGCTGTTAGTTTAGCAGTAAGACGGAGGCACCCAATTTTGGATTCTGGTATTGAAGTGAAGGAAGAATAAGCGTATCATCACTAGCGTGGCAACTTGTCAGAATACTGACAAGTTCAACACTTTCTGTTCATTTTGGTAATTATCATTTTGAACAAAGACAAGTCAGGCTCTCTATTCAAGGTCCTTACTATTGAGAACACCAGCAGTAGCTATAAAAAACACTGCCTACTTAAAAAAAATATATCTATTTTTATTTCAGAGAGGAAGGGAGAGGGAGAGAGAGAATCATTGATCAGCTGCCTCCTGCTGCCCCTTACTAAGGATCGAGCCAGCAACCGCAGGGCATGTGCCATGACCAGGAATCAAAACGTGACTTCCTCTATCTATAATGAACAACAAAATAGATCCAGAGACGGAGAAACATCAATCAGAACGTCAAACCTCAGGGAAGGTAGGGGACTGTAGGGGGAGAGATCAACCAAAGGACTTATATGCATGCATATAAGCCAAACCAATGGACACAGACAACAGCGGGGGGTGGGGGCATGAATGGGAGGTGGGAGGGGGGGTATTGGGGGAATAAGGACACATATGTAATACCTTAATCAATAAAGAGATGAAAAAAATAGCAACACCAGCCGGGCAACACTGCTTACTTTTATATGCTAAGTGAAACAAATAATAACCATGCACAGATTTTTACCAGAGGAAGTTGTCCTTGAAAATCATCATCAGTAAATTATCACCAAGATACTGTGCAAGTTACTGCTACGACTCATTTCTAAACTGGTGTCTTACCTTAGTGTTCCTTCTTAGACTGCGAAGAATATTTCTCCTCCTTGGGTCTTCATCTGTTTCATATGGAATGACAGCATTGTCCCCTTTGTAACCTTGGGATGCCTGGTCCTCCTCTTTCTTTCGGATGGGCCCCAGCTCATCATCGCTCCCCACGCTGAAGCTGGTGCGGTAACTAGCAAACCGCCCCAGGCGGCTGCACCTTGTCCTGTATAGCACTGGCTTGCTCACGATGGAAACTTTGCGGCCTCGCTCTAGAGAGCTGGTGTCCATTTCACTGTCAGAGCCATTCCCACTGCCATTAGACTGGGCTTTGTTGCTGTTCCGAATGGTGATGATCTTGCCTTGGGTGCTGTCGTGGGGCACGGAGTATATGTTTTCTTCTTCATTCCTTGGCTTGACCACAGCATCCATGGGTTCGGCGTAATCAGAAGGATCGAACCCGTCTGGAGGTAGCCAGGTGCTAGAAGACATAGACTTCCTCTGTCCATCTCTGTGGCCTTGTTCTAAGTAAGACAGATCCCCCTTTGTAATTTCAAAATGGACAGGCGGCTTTGGTTTGACTGGCGGAGGTACTTTGTTGTTCAATTTACTCTCAAAGTTGCTCATGAATAGAGACAGCCCATCATTTCCCTCCAGTTCCATAGAGAGCTTAGAATGATCTTTGGACAGGGAGGGCAATGATGTGTCTTCTCGAAAGAGGCTGTAAGAAGGGGGCTCGATGTCCTCTTCTGAGTCCTGCAGGTTTGAGTTGCAGAGCGGAGAGCCCGCCCGGGGAGAGCTGAACACCTCCTCCGTAGTGCTACAGGCCTCGGCCGCGTTGTCATACATGTGAGTGGCCTCAATGACGTTCTTTTTCTCCACCGCGTCTTTAAAAAACGGGTGGAAGAGCTCAAGTTTATGCTGGGGCTGGCTACAAGGAATGCTTGTGAATCTGCCATCAATTTCTTGAGCAATCTCCTCCCCCTCAGTCAGCTGTTCCCGACTTAGGTCATTGTCCAGGACATCTACTGCGCCATCAGTGAGTGCAACCAGCTGAACGGGGATAATATCCTGCACTTCACAAAGAAAGGCACGTAACATAGCCAAGGAGGCTTTACGTTTGGCTGAATAAAAAACAATGTACCCATGGACTAACCGGCTTTTTCTGATGCTAAACGAGGAATGGTATGAAAGAATAGACAGTTCAATGCGCTTCTTGTGTAGTCCGATTGGTAGTTCAAGTAAAACAGAGTTGTTGCTCCCACAATGGGAAGATTTACAGGTTTGGGACTGAAGGACAGGCAAGAGTATGTCGTCTGCACTAAAAGGATCTCCACACATCAAACACATGACAATTCGCAGGTCAACATCAGCCAGATCTTTGATGCTAGCAGTAGAACTGACCAGGTTTAAGTTACGCTTCGAGTCCAGGAGTCCTTTCAAAACTTGACTGATGTGCTTTTCGTTAATGTTGCGTCCGTAACTAATGCCAGCAGAAGCAGGGTCCACAAAGACACACTGAAGTTTGCTAGCAATCTGCTGACCTTGTTGTATCAAGCTATGCAGGGTCTCCCCACTGGTGTCTCCTCTCTTGTTAACCAAAATCAGTGTCAGTGGGAGATGGACTAAATGATTATCTCGCCTACCAAGTGTGGACTCTCTACTCTTCTCTATGCTCTCCACCACATAGGACAGAGATTCCTTTGAATTGTAAAGGCAGAGACATCCGTGGGGCTGAAATGTTGGCGTTTGGAAAGAGTTCACAGGAAGCCTGACATTGCCTTCTATTGGCCTCAGGGAAAGCTCATACATTTTACCATCTATCACATACTTGTCATCATTTGTACAAAGAGCTCGAATCTCATTGGCCAACTCTCGGGCAAGACCGTCTTTGCCCAAGATAACCAAGTTGATTCTATCAATGTTGGGGTCAGAAAGTGAATTTTTCTGATTCCGGTCAGATGGCCGGATAAACCAAGAACTAATCAAGTGCTCAATCTTGGCATCCACACAAGCCGGGCAGCTAGGGCATGTTTCTTTTGTTGGGTGGTACACAAAATGAATGTGCTTCAGAATAAGGGCATCGCGCTCCGCTTGGAGCTTCTGTAACGCTTTAAATCGCTGCTCCTCCCCCAGCACATCCTGAATGACCCCCATCTTCTCCTTGCTGGGCTTTGCATCCAGCTCTAGCTCATAGAACAATTCTGAATACTCTACAAGCAGCTCCTGAAACTCTTCCTTTGCTCTGTCTATAATTTGCTTTTGGTGCTTCCCATAGATATCCATGTACACAGATTCTTCCAGCCACTGGTAGAAATCTTCATTCATGATGAAACTACGGGCCTCTTCCCAAGGTTTCCCAGGAGTTATGAAAGGTGAGGTCTCCAGGTTTTCTTTAAACGCCCTTCTCATCTCAGCTCTTTTCCTCTCGTTCCGTAGTTTCTCTAAGTGGGCCTCATACAGCGGCTCTGCCGGGACCGTATCCATTAAATCAAAGGGAATCCTCTCGTTCTCCATGTTGTCAATGTGGCTGGTGGCATCCCAGGGGGTCTCCTCAAGCACAACAAACCACTTCAAGAATTCTGGCTTGGTCTCCAAGAGCTTTTTGGCTTTTATGCAGCTTAGATGATCTATTTCATCAAGATTGGGTATAAGAGCTTCAAAAGCTAATGGCAGGGCTGCCAGGTACAGCTTCCTTCTGCGCTCAATATGCTCGTGCTTGAGGCGGTGGATGTGCTGGAGAAACAACTTCCTGGCCTTCTGAGTCCCTTCCAGGTAGACATAGTCCTGGTACTCAGGAGAGGCCTGCATCTTTCGGCTGACACTCAGCCAATTCTCATTGTGGTTTTTCACAATGCGACTCACCAGCCACTCATATTTGTCTTTTGCCGTAGCTATCTGCTGGCTCTGCTGCTTGAGAGCTTCAAAGTAAGGAATGATTTTCGTCTTTCCCCGACTTTTATCAATGAGCTGCACTAAGGTGCTGAAAGCCAAGTCCACGTTTACGTTGGATCTTGCAGAGGTCTCCACAACCTGGAGGTTCTTTTTGCTTAAGGCAAAAGTATGTGCGTCTCTAATGTACCGCTCAACGCCTTCGTCACACTTAGTCAGGACCACAACTATGGGTTTTTTTGTTTTTGCAAGCTGATTGTAGAGATTGGAGACAAACTTGAGCTGGTCATCAAAGTTCCTATTCATGCCCCTGCTAACATCAATACCAAGAAGAAAACCATCGATTAGCAGCTTTCCATCGGACATTTGTTTCTGCTCAAAGTCCTGCTCCAGCCCCAGCTGGTCAGTGCAAAAGTACATGAGTTTTTCAGCTGACGCGAGCTTGGTGGCAGCAGCTCTCTTGATATAGGGCTGTAGGGCCGTGCTGCGATGAGGTTGAAAAGTCTGATCATCGATGAACTCAGTCTGCTCCACAATGTGCATCTTACATTCCACGCAATCCTCCAGGGATCGGCTAACTTCTCCCCAGTAGAGAAAGTGGTCATTATTGACCACTCGCCCACCAAAGTCACTGGTGCTGAGGACAGAGGTATGGTCCAAGTGAAATTCATCAGCACTTGGGCGCACGAAGCGGTTGCACAGACAAGACTTCCCAATGCCGCACTGGCCCTTTTCCTTCTCGGTCCCAGACAATCCCACCACACTGATGTTGTAGGTGGGAATGCGGACATCTTGCTTTCTTGCCATCATCATCGTCGACACATCCTGCCACAGTCAGCCACTTCCGAGATCAGATTAGTGTTTTCCAGGGGACCCGATGGTTTCCCAACATTATCAGCAGGGGCTGGCTGCCCATGCAGCAAAGTGTCAGTTCCTTTAGTGTGTGTGTACCAGTACAAGGTCAGTTTTTGCCACTTCTCATCACCAAATAGCCAACATTTCTTCCTAGATGGAGAAAAAAAGAAAACCCATCAGTATCATCATTTTAGAACTCAATTATAAATCACTAAACTATAGCAGAAATCGATATTCTTATTCAACCAATACAGTAAACAATGAATATTCCAGACCTAATACTGGTTGATGATATAAGAGTGAAGAAGGATGACATAAATGTACCCTCAGAGAGGTACAATGTCATCTAACAAAGACAGAAGACACACAGTAAGCAGCGTGCCACACGCTATAACGAGGGTTTGAGGGATCCTTGGAAAAACTGTAGATTCCAAGGATAGGGCAGGATTGGTACAAGATGAGCCCGGAATATCTTGTCGTGCAGAAAGGAAGTGCTAGAAAAAATGGCAGGATGCCTCATAAGGATACAGGAGCCAGTCAAAGGGGCTCCCGCAGGTCAAATCTGAGACAATCTGAGCACCAAAATAAGTATAGTAAGGAATTATAAGCCATTGCAAAACAAAGAAACCTTCAGGTCATACTACTGGATCAGACAAGAATCATCACTTGACGCTAAGTCTAGGGGAGAGATTCTGATGAGGAGCAGAGTATCTGTATGTAATTAAGGTGTCCTCTGAAAGGCTACTTACTAGTTGCAAAGGGAAAAATAAAAACAACACTAATTGTACAGTGGAGAAACTGGGCAACACGTTGGGTAATGAAAATTATCACCATCAAAGAGGGATAGAAGCACATGAGTCTCAAATGTGATCCCTGGGGAGGATACATCACTATGTAGTGTGATGGCCTAGAATCCATTACCTCATCCTAATCACAAGGAAACATCAGAAAAACACAAAATGAGCTAGATTCTGTTGAAAAATGGGGGAGAGGGGGCTTTTAAAAAAATAGCAACATCATAATTGACAAAGAATGGTTATGTAAACATTACAGATTAAGGGAGGCTAAAAAGAGACATCGTAACTAAATGCAATTATCTGACCCTAGACTGAATTGTGCACCAGAGAGGGGTAAAGAAAGGGGAATGCTATACAGGACATTATTAGTTCAATTAACAACACTAGGCTATAACAGAATATTAAATTTTAAAAAGTTTACTTATGTAAATTTATGAAGTTGATTTAACATTCATGTGAGAGAACTGCCATGTTCTTAGGAAATATACTCGGAAATATTTTGGGGGAAAAGGTCATAATGTATGTGACTGACCCAGAAAAAACCCTCACTAAGTTTATAGAGAGTAAAAATGCAAATGAGGTAAAATATCAATAATAGAAGAATTTGGGCAAAGTATATAGGATATTTCTTTGTGTTATTTTAATTTTTGCAACTTTCTACAAGTCTGTAATTATTTCCAAATAAAAAGTTATTTATTTATTTAAAAAATGTATTGGTTTCAGGGAGGAAGGGTGAGAGACAGAAACATCAATGATTAGAGAGAATCACTGATCTGATGCCTCCTGCATGCCCCTCACTGGGGATTGAGCCCGCAACCTGGGCATGTGCCCTTGGTCAGAATCGAACCCGGGACCCTTTAGTCCGAAGGCTGACGCTCTATCCACTGAGCCAAACCAGTTAGAGCATAAAAAGTTTTTTAACGTATGAATATGGGGTTGGTTTCCCTGACAAGAACATAAGCTCACACGGCCAGTATGGCCCAGTGGTTGAGCACTGACCTAAAACCAGGTGGTCACAGTTCAATTCCGGTCAGGGCACATGCCCCGGTTGCAGGCTTGATCCCCAGAGGGAGTTGTGCAGGAGGCAGCCGATTGATGATTCTCTCTCATCATTGGTGTTTTGCTCTCTCCCTCTCCCTTCTTCTCTGAAATAAAAGTATATATACATTAAGAAGAAAAAAAAAAGAACAAAAGCTCTGTGAGGGCAAGGCCCAACTCTCTTGTTCAATTCTTCTTCTTCTTCTTTTTTTTAATCCTCACCCAAAGATATTTTTCCACTGATTTTCAGACAGAATGGGAGAGAAGGAAAGTCAGAGGGAAATATCGATGTGAGAGAAACACGTCGATTGGCTGCCTCCTGCATGTGCCCTGACCAGCGCCCAGGCCAGGGAGGAGCCTGCAAACAAGGTACATGCCCCTGACCAGAATCAAACCCAGGATCCTTTGGTCCCAGGCCGACGCTCTGCCCACTGAGCCAAACCGGCTAGGGTCTATCTTGTTCACTTCTGTGTCCTCAGTCTATGACACACTGCTTGACACAAATATTTACTGAAAAAGTGAATAAATGAATGACTATCAGAGCATATTAAAGAGTCTTCAAATCCAGCCTTTTAGATTTAGGAAAACCTTTGTGAAGGAAGTTCCATCTCAGGCCAGACTTAAGTAGAGGGAATGAAATACTCAAAGACTCCTCCCTCTCCAGAAAAAAAAGCATGGCCGAAGGGGGAATCAGCTGGAACAAAGTGTGCGTGCGGAAGAGATGGGAGAAATGCATAGCTGGTGAGCAGGAGCCAGATCAAGCCACTTTCAGAGAGTTTAGATTTTTTCCCTGAAGGTTGTGGAAACACAGACTGTGGCTGAAAAGTGGCACTCACTGTACAGGACACCTAAAGTTTGAATGGATGAAGTAATTCAATGTCATGATGTCTTACAAATTCTTTAGAAACTTTCCAGCTGAAATAAGTAAAATGTGTAGTCTTTGGCTGCCTCTACAGAAATGGTCTTTTGACTACTGTTTATACTGGATTGCCATATACTTAGATGCACAAATATGACTTTGCAACTGCTGAACCTGCAACCAAATGAAGTCTCCTGAGATCTCCCAAAGAGGAGAATTTAAAACAAACAGAGCAATTTTCTTTTGAATCTCATGTCTGGTAGGTACCCAATATTTCCACAATCTTACTCTGTTTTTGTGGCCTATCTCATAAGAAATGTCACCATAAGTCAGACCACCAAACGTTATTCTGACTGAGACTAGGGGGCACTGAATGGGAGAGCACAGCTGGCCCCTACGATAACTTCTCAGACCTTTCCAAAACACCTGTATCTTCCTTTGATAACCCAGAAAGTCAAACCTCCTATGGAAACAAAACGTGGCTGGATATGGTATGCAAAAATTGTGGCCATTTTCTAAAGAAAAATCTCAGCAACTGTGAGCAATGGCCTCCAGATAATCCTAGTGGCATGCTCCTAAAGCAGCTAAGTTCCACACTCCAGCAGGCATCCATGGGAGAGACAAGACAAAACAAATCTTCCCTTCCCCTTCCCCTTCCCCTTCCCCCTCCCCTTCCCCTTCCCCTTCCCCTGCCCCTGCCCCTGCCCCTGCCCCTGCCCCACCTCCACCTCCCTAGGGAATTGCTTAAGTAAAATTACAAGATGTTTATGAATATCTAAATAAAGTATGTTTACACACATCTTCTGAAATACCTGCAAAGAGAAGCTGGGAAATCTACTAGTGCTTTTGCACCTTACTCTGTAGTGCACATTCACAATTTTGTTTCACCCCTGAGGAGGCCTGGGTTGTTAAAACAGAGACTCAGATGGGAATGTTGATGAAGATTTCAAGGGTGCTGCTCCCAATACAGGAAGGACCCTTCCCTATCAACTCCTCATCCCTGGATCTGCCAGGACTCAGGCCATCCATTTGACCAATCTTGAAACACAACTTGGAGACACAGGTCCTACTTCAAGTGACTGCAGCATGCACCTGGCAAATCAGTCCACATATTCTCTGTAAAGTGGGCCAAATAGTCTCCCTTCACAGAAATCTGAGGAAAACACACCCTGGCCTGCTCTTAAACCTCAAGAAAGAAAGATACTGTCTTAATTTTGAACTGTTATCCATTCAATACCTGCTTAGTTGCAATTTTTTAATGGCATGTTACTTTACTTAGTCCATTCAAGATAGTCTGTTATCTGAAGGAAGCTAAAGAAAATAACATTCTCAACTCAAGAATTTAGCAAGTGATATTTTAAACCCATAACGCTAACTTAAAAAGCCACACACACAAAAAAATAATAATAAAGAAAAAAAGGAAAGTAAAAGCTGGCATAAGAGTGGTTAATTTTTGGACACCTGGTAACTTTCCACTTGTTAGAAATCTAATAGGTTTCCTGGTATAAGTATGCTCTTCTTACATGTCTGTCTTTGATGTCTGGATAATGCAGTTTTACTAGTTCCTCAATTGGAGTGAATTACACAGTAAACAAAGACTGTTATAAATCTAAAAACGTCTTAAACACTTGATTTAAAGGAAATAACCTTAAGTGCTTGGTGACAAATACATTCAACTTTTCTAAGAGGTAGGTAAAAAAAAATTAGCTGAGTCACTAAATTTAATGACCTGAAGACCACAAAGAAAGAGAAAGTAGAAGACAACGCATGTCTTTAATTTTAATCTGATGGGAACTGGTGTTTTTAGTGGGCAACTAAGTTTCTCAAACAGCAAAATCTGAATGTCCATTCTAATAATATGCCAATATTCATTCTTTTGAAACCAAAAATTTACTGCAGAGGGGGCAAAAATATTCTTTAATACAGTAACTCCTTTTATTTTTCAGCTTTATTTGCAGAGCTATTTGTATCAGAAAAATAAAAACACAGAACTTAACATTGAGTTAATTTTATGCTGTAAGCAAACTACTTCAGAAAGAAAAATAATTCTAGGGTGCTTTCAATTCTTTTTCACAAATATATGTCATGAAAACACAATACAAACATATGAGAGCTTTTCAGAACCTGTCACCAGATTCCCAGAGTTGTTTATTTGACATGTTTAATTAATCAAGACACCGATTCCCCCAAGGGCGCCTCAACTGGAAGGCAGGAGGAAGGTGTTTTTGACACCTCTACAAAACATGCAGGGCAAGAAGTGGCAACATCTTCGAGATCGTACACATTTCACAGGACACAGAAATGCCTGTGACCCAGCATTACTACGGCTGCTAAAGTGCATATATACTGTCAACAACTCTATCACTGTTTCACCTCTACTCTGCAACCCCATGCCCCACCACCCAGCCCAAGAGGAAATGTTTCTGTGATCTAGAATACTCTGATACACACACAGGTCCACCACCATCATGCTTAACCAAACTTCCATCTCTCCCTATGAGTATGGTCAACGAATTCTGAAAATGCATTTCTTTCCAAACAAATGATTTGTAGCCTTGGCCTCTGCTTAAGGTTACAAAGTTTCAATTATAACAGATAAATAAATCCCAACAAAAATGGCTGGGGCCACGGAGCAAGCAGGAAGCTTGTCTCTGCTCAAGGCTACAAAGTCTCAATTACAGAAGAGAAATAAATCCCAGATCCCAGGGCCTCCGCTTGGGTTGCTGGGGGGCGTGGCCAGCCTGCAAACCACCACAGGTCCCTTGCCCAGGCTGCCCCACGCCCCAAGGGAACCCCCAACCTGATCCGGGACACCCTTCAGGGCAAACCAGCTGGCTCCCACCCATGCACCAGGCCTCTATCCTATGTAATAAAAGAGTAATATGCAGATTGACCATCACCCCAACACACAAGAGGGCTGCCCCCCATGTGGTCAAAGATCCTGCCCCGATGTGAACACAAGATGGCCACCACAAGATGGCCACCAGGGGAGGGTAATTGGGAGGGACCAGGCCTGCAAGGGAGGGCAGTTGGGGGTGATCAAGCCTACAGGGGAGAGCAGTTAGGGGTGACAGGGCCGGCAAAGGAGGGAAGTTGGGGGCAACCAGGCCTGCAGGGAAGGGAAGTTGGGGGGAACCCAGGCTTGCAGGGGAGCAATTAGGCATCAATCAGGCTGTCAAGGGAATAGTTAGGGGGTGATCAGACTGGCAAGCAGAAGTGGTTAGGGGCAATCAGGAAGGCAGGCAGGCGAGCAGTTGGGAGCCAGCAGTCCTGGATTGTGAGAGGGATCCCATATTGGAGAGGGTGCAGGCTGAGGGACACACACCCCTCCCCTGTGCATGAATTTTGTGCACCGGGCCTCTATAGTATTATATAATAGTATATAGTAATATAATAAGAATTAATTTAATAGGGAACTGTTAGTAAAGGAAGAAAATACCGTTACCATACAGTTTTTTTTATTAATCCTCACACGAGGATATGTTTTCCATTATTTTTTGAGAGTGGGCCATCAATGTGAGAGAAACACATCAATTAGCCGCTCCAATGTTGGGGCTGGAAAACAAACCTGAAACCCAAGTATGTCCCCTTAATGGGGACTGGAGTCCAAGATCCTTTAGTGTGTGGGCTGGTGCTCTAACCACTGAGCACATAGGCAAGGGCAACACCACCTTAAATTTCTGAATGGGTTTTCAAAGCTGTAAATTACCCTCAGTAGTTGGTTAAATGTTTGCAGTGGTTGATATGTGGTACGATTCAGAGCTACAGGAGAAAAGGAAGGGCTCTAACTAGGAAACATTTTCCCTGTAAGAGACTCCTAAAGGATAATTTCCTAGACAAATTTTTTTTCCAAATGAGCCAGGAAGGATTGAATATAAAAGCTAAGTAAGTGGAGTACACTACTCTGTGGTCTACTGAACCGCTCAATTTAAACAAAATATTCTCTAAAGTCCCAACACTTTCATTTTCATATCAATAAACATTAAAGTAAACTTTCTTAAGGTTTTTGTTTGTTTTTCCTTTAAAAGTGTTAGACACGTTAGAGAAGAAAATTTGTAAAGTGGAGTGCAAGGTCCTTATTCATCCAATTCATTCATCTGTGAAATCCAGATGAATTTATAAAACCTTTAAGTGAGTAATGTGCACAGGTGACCTTTCAGGGTATGTAGCTGTAAATAGAAATTATCGTCTTTATGAACCTAACCTATGTAGTCTTCATTTCCTCTGTGTGACTCCTGGGAAGCAATGCCCTTATTCTGCTCATCTCTTTACCACATGAGAAGTGTCTTATGAAAGGACATCAAACTCAACAAACTCTGCTACTGAACTGAAGAGAACTGATGACCCCAATTACGGAGCAGCTAAATCTTCTTCCTTCCTTCACGATATTTTAAAGGAGTTAAGCATTTTTTAATTATTCTATTCTCTAATCTTTAGAATTGAGAACTGAGCTGTCTATCAACCAAATAAAAACAGATTTATAGAGCTAAGATGATGTGTTGAAACAAAGAATGAATGGGACACCATACTTGCTGATGAGAATCTTATAATATACTTGAGATATAATACTTTTACTTAAAAATAACTAAATCAGCCGAACCGGTTTGGCTCAGTGGATAGAGCGGCGGCCTGCGGACTGAAAGGTCCCAGGTTCGATTCCGGTCAAGGGCATGTACCTTGGCTGCGGGCACATCCCCAGTTGGAGGTGTGCAAGAGGCAGCTGATCGATGTTTCTCTCCCATCGATGTTTCTGACTTTCTATCCCTCTCCTTTCCTCTCTGTGAAAAATCAATAAAATATATTTTTAAGAAAGTAAAAATAAAAATAACTAAATCACAAGACAATAGATGGCACAGACCATTCCCTGGGGCCCAGAGAAAGGAAGAGTCAGCTCTGGGGTGGTTGGGAAAGGTATCAGATGAGCTGAAGTAAAATTAGAATTGGTACATAAAAGATTGGCAGGGCTTGGAGAGATGGCCCAAGTCTAAAAACATGAAAGGGCATGAATAATGGCGACCAAAATGGAAAAGCAACAGATATGTTTTGGGACAGACTGACCGCGACAGTTTTCATGCATGGGAGAGAGAAGGTGAGAAGGGGAGCCAGGGCTCAGACTATGAAAAGACTCTACTTTTACCTGTGAGAATTGAATATGAAAATAATCTTTTATCCCACCAGTGTTTTTTACTGTATTAACACAGCTATCTCAACTCTTCAGCCAACAAATCAACACAGTCTAAGAAGTGGATCCTTTTACATGAAAGCTCTAGCCCTTGCCTGTTTGGCTCAGTGGACAGAGCATAGGCCTGTGGACTGAAGGGTCCTGGGTTCAATCCAGTCAAGGGCACAAGCCCGGGTTGCAGGCTCAATTTCCAGTAGGGGGCATGCAGGAGGCAGCCGATCAATGATTCTCTCATCATTGATATTTCCCTCTCTCCTCTCTCCCTTTCCCTTCCTCTCTGAAATCAATTAAAAAAGAAAAAAAATTTTTTTAAAGAAAGCTCCATTTGAATATGGCAGTTACATTTTTACCTTCTAGTCCAATGCAAATTAAAATAACAACATGGGGAATGGGGCAGAAAACCATGGATTTACAAAGGAAGCAGAGCACACCTACTTCTGTTGAGTATGGGAGGGAAGCTTTCCTCATAGCCCCGGAATCTCACTCTATCCCTAGGGCTCAGGTTACAGGAAATCTCTGAAATGGGTCATCTGGATCTTTGGAAAGAATGATTTAAGTGTTTAACCATCTGGTATTGAAACATGGAATCTCACACAACAGATGGGCTATTCTTGGGCATCGGGTATATGTGTGCATTCAGCTCTCACTATACCTTCTGCCAACTCAATGGCCAGCACTCTCCAGAGAGCCCAATGAGGCAAACACAGGGGCTCAAAAACAGTTCTCAAGGACTGGTAACTCAGATGTTTAGGTTTGAAAATAATCTGACATAAAGTTTTTTAAGTTTTTGTTTTTGTTTTTTTGTTAATCCTCACCTGAAGATATTTTTTCCATTGATTTTTAGAGAGGGAAAGAGGAGAGAATGAGAGAGAAATGATTGGCTGCCTCCCACACGTGCCCTGACCGGGCTGGGAATGAACCTGCCATGCAGGTATGTGCCTGTGACTGGAAGTTAACCCTGCGACCCTTTGGTGAGCGACTGACACTCTAACACTGAGAGACACCAGCCAGGGCAGGGCTGTTAGTTTTTTAAAAGCAACTAGAAAAGAGCCTCACTCTTTTTTACATGGCATTTGTCAGTTTTGCAAATGTCATTTCCTGCTCCTTGGGATTCATTTGCCCCTGTCCCCAAGCTCTGAATTCCAGCGTAGAAAAACAGAACCCTGCAGCTAGCTTACCACCCTAGCCAGCCCCCAGGCAACAAAGCAAGCAGCCCACTCTTCACCCTGACACGGTTCTCATGCTCTGAGGTGTGCGGAACTCTACAGGCCGGTCCTAAAGAAACACAATTTCTAAGCCAAGTTATTCACAGCATGAAATCAAATTCCCCTGATGAATGAAGGGGCTGCTTTAAGCAAAAGCACTTCCTTGAACTTTATCCTCACCAGCTTTCTACCAGGCAGCCCTGGAGTTCTAATCAAGCTATCTGATCAAACCAACTAGAAACAAAGATATAACCACAGGCTGAGAAATCTTTCTCACTGATGCAGCACAATTTCTCTGGGTTACCTATATTAAGAAAAATAACAAGGAAACAGGATTTCTGATAAACTGTAAAAATATTCCACATCAAAGAAAATGCAACACCAAAGCCAATTTGAAATTGAAGGCACTCCACTCCAATAAACCTCAGTCCCACAGGCTGTGTACCATTAATACTGTGAGTTAGATTCTTACCAAACCAAGATACAAAAACACAGCCGGTCCCTAGCCAGTTTGCCTCAATGGACAGAGCATCTGCCCGTGGACTGAAGGGTTCCTGGTTAGATTCATCAAGAGCACATACCTCAGTTGCAGGCTCGACCCCCTGGCCCCGGTGGGGGCCCATGTGGGAGGCAAACCAATCGATGTGTCTCTCGAATCGATGTTTCTTTCTTTCTCTCCCCTTCCCTCCCACTTTCTCTAAAAACCAACGGAAAAAGTGTGAGGATTAAAAAAAGAAAGAAATACAGCCAGGTCTTACCTTTGAATTTTCTGGTATTCAGACCAATTTTATATTGATTTTTGAAATGGTAAAGAAAACATAAAATTGTATCAGTTGTTATTTCTGAGCACTTATGATCTACTCAGGTTTTTTTTTACTTTTCAGTAGAAAAATAGTTCTTTTTGAAAGAATGTTCACCATAAAAATTTCTCCGAATATGCAAGAGTGGTGGCACCGTCCAGCCAAATGTGCTTTGCAGAGGACAGTGCTGAACACACAGGTATTTCTGTCAATTGGGGAAAACAGGTCAGATCATTTTCAAGTCCAACAGTAAGCCTTACCATTCTAATCCCCAATGGCATTCTAAGAGGGCATGAGGATTTCAGCCCATTATTTCTAATTATCCCTCATTTGCATTACTTATTTGCATGATTCTATAAATTGAGTTCTAAAACAGGCAACTATCTACACTAATAAAAGGGTAATAATGCTAATTAGACCAGACATCCATCCAGACGTCCTTCCAGACAAAGCAACGGTGGCAGAGGCCGAGGCAGAGGTGGTTAGGGGCAACCAGGCCAGCAGGGGAAGGCAGTTAGGAGCAACCAGGCTGACAGGGAAGAGCAGTTAGGGGCGACCAGGTTGGCAGGGGAGGGCAGTTAGGAGCAACCAGACAGGCAAGTGAGCAGTTAGGAGCTATCAGGCCAGCAGGCAGAGGTGGTTAGGGGCAATCAGACAGGCAGGCAGAGGTGATTAGGGACTATCAGATAGGCAGGCAGAGAGGTTAGGGTCGATCAGTCAGGCAGGCAACGGTCCAGGATTGCGAGAGGGATGTCCCGGACTGGAGAGGGTGCAGGCCGAGTTGAGAGACACCCCCACACTCGTGCATGAATTTTGTGCACCATGCATCTATCCTATTCTATATAATAAAAGCCTGATATGCTAAGTGTCTGGTCATCCAGTTGGCCATTCAACTAATCAAAGTGTAACATGCTAATGATATGCTAAGGTTGCTCAACTGCTTGCTATGATGTGCACTGACTACGAGGGAGCATATAATCAACTGGTTGACCAGTCGCTATGATGTGCACTGACCACTAGGGGGCAGAGGCTTCGACTGATAGGTTAGCTTGCTGGTAGGGTCTGGCCGATTGTAACTGAGCAAGACGACCAGGCATGCCCTGGAGCCCCTCCTATGGTCCCTCCCCAGCTGGTCAACCTCCCACATCCCTCCCCAACCCCAATTGTGCACCAATGGGGTCCCTCAGCCTAGCCTGAACCTTCTCGCAATCTGAGACCCTTCGGGGGATGTCAGAGAGGGGTTTGGGCCCAACAGCAAATGACCAGTTGCTATGACATGCACTGACCACCAGGGGGCAGACGCTCAACTCAGGGGCTGCCCCTGGTGGTCAGTGCACTCCCACAAGGGGAGTGCTGCTCAGCCAGAAGTTGGACATTCCTCAAGGGCTCCCAGACTGCGAAAGGGCGCAGGCTGGGCTGAGGGCCTCCCCCAAGTGCACAAATTCCATACACTCAGCCTCTAGTAAGTAATAAAAGTTATGCCACTTGTATTGGTGATAAGAATAATGGTGATTCAGAAATAAAACAAACCAAGGCAACTTCTAAAACCAGCAAATTTTAGTAGGGAATAGTTAGGACCCACAGATTAAAAAATTCAGGATTCACCCAAGCCAAATCAATACTCAGAGATTCCTCCTTTCCATTTTCTGGCCTCCAAGTTTATTTATACACTTGCCTTGCTTTAAATGAATTTAAAAACAAAAGTCTGAGAGAAATGAAAAAAGAAGAACAGGACAGAACACAGAAAGGGACCCGGATCAGCTAAATTGTGCCCTAGGCCCAATTAATCATATGAGAAAATCTGCAAATTGAGGTATGTCTAACTGAAGAGATGAATAAATGTTAATATATCTAACTAGATTAACAAGCTAGATTTTTCTGGATGAAAAGATGGTATATATAGGCATTATTAACAAAGTTATTATGAAAAATATTTCTTAATCAAATATTTATCACCTTGATTTTTTTAATGTTTTTATTGATTTGAGAGAGAGAGAGAGAGAGAGAGAGAGAGAGAGAGAGAAACCTAGATGAGAGAGAAACTTCAGATGAGATGGGATGCCTCCTGCATGCTCCCCCGACCCCAACTAGGGATAGAGCCCACAGCCCGGGCATGCGCCCTGACTGGGAATTGAACCAGACCTCCTGGTGCAAAGGCTGATGCTGAGCCACTGAGCCACGCTGGCGGCCAATCATCTTGACGTTTTAAAAACATGTTTCAGGTTCCTATTGTGAGGCTAGGAAAGGAGATATGATAAAAAGAACACAAGTGGGGTTTGCCTTCTATTTTTGAATTAGGTTGGTTGCATGAGTTTTCACTTCAGAAGTTTTCATACTGCACATGCTTTATACACTTCATAGTTTTTTAAAAGGACAGAATTCAGAACAATGAAGAAACCCAAGCTCACACGGCTAGCAAGCAGAGCGAGGATTTGAACGTGGTCCTCTCTCAACATCTAGGGGTCACCCACAGAGATCCACTCTTGTCCCTCTACATTAGGCTTCTGCCTGGGGTCTTATCAAACGGATGACGCTAACCCTCCCTGGAACAAGTGAGAAGAAACACTGAAAAGCAATGCCTGGCCCCGGGTGTAACTGGCAGTTTTTCAGTATTAAGGCATCAGACCTTCCAGCCTGAAAACAGAGCAATTCAATTTGATCTGTTTTATATACTGAGATCCCACATAAAAAGAAAACTTTTTTAAAGTTATCTATAGTTTTAAAAGCTCAAAAATGTCAGGGTTCAAAAAGCCGTTTAATAGGCATTTGGTGATTCTGATTCCTAAGATTCTGCCAAGAGGCAAGAGTCAAATAGAGACTCCTAGTCTGTCCCCAGACTCTTCTCCCCTCATTCAGGAACTTGCCCAGATCAATGCCTGCTGAGACAGAAAGGAAATGACTCAGCAAGTGAGAGATGGAGCATGGACCAGAACCCTGGTCCCCTGGCACCACCTCCAGCCATTCACGCCTCCAGTACAGTCTTCCCATTCTATCATGCTGTCCTGGCCAGACAACTGGAAAAGAGCAGAAGGCAGGTACAGGGGGAGAGGTTGGGGACAAATCTGCAGAGAGCCCTGTCACACTGAGGAGAATCTGGACATTATTGCCTGAGAAACCCGCAGGATTCTGGGCAAGAATAGCATGGTCAGGTCTGGGCTGAGAAGGGGACTTCTGAACGTCACCCCACAGCTATTTTATTTTTAACATATATTTTCATTGATTTCAGAGAGGAAGGGAGGGAGAGAGAGAGAAAGAAACATCAGTGATGAGAGTCACTCATCAGCTGCCTCCTGCACGCCTCTGCCAGGGACTGAGCCCGCAGCCCAGCAGTCAGACCGTGGCCCGGCTCACAGGCCAACACTCTGCCGCTGGGCCGCACTGGCTGGCCGCCTGCCATTGCCTGCTCACCCCACCGGGGAAATGTTTCCCACGCAAAGGCTACTTCAAACCTCATCATAATAAGCACCGTGAAAAACAACTGCTTCGACGGAAACACTGACACAGTGTGGTGTAAAACGCTCCTTTGAAAAGCCTTGTCAGGGCCCATCTTTGTAATTTAGCGGTGGCTCACAGGAAGCGCCAGAGAGCCAGATTCTTTCTGACTGTGCTCAAGGCCATCATTTCCTCCCCATACTTAAACGGATGACCCTGTGTCGTACTGTCAAGGGAGTCTGCCAAGGGGAAAGGGCAGATAAATAAGCAGCAAAATCTGAAGAAAATGGGTCAATTAGAAAAAAAGAAATTCCTAAGATTCTTCTTGGAATTAACAACTAAAAGAACTTGCAGATGAGCTGCTGTGCTGCCCCTTGAAGGCAGAAGGGGGGGCGGGCGGCACACTCCTTCAGGTAACAGCCGTGAAGCTGAAGAGAAGGGAAGCTGTGCCAGGCTGGGCCTCTCCTACTCCACCCCCACCCGGGCAGAGACACAAGATTAATCAAGGAAGACCCTAGCATCCAAATGCCTGGGAAGGTGACAAAAAGGAGTGACATTCAGCCAGTACCATTTATTACAGCTACAATTCACACCATATGTATATTTTCATGAACTTCTGCTATATGTTCTATATAATACCTATCTACCACCCACTACTTCAAGATAAATTTCAAACTATACAAGTAACATGTCCTGCTGGGGAATCCAAAAATAACTAAGAAACCACTTGCGATCATATAAGGAATTTAGAACAAATGGCATTTTCTATAAAATGCTAGCTTCATGATTTCCCCTAAGATAACAGACCAAAATAGAAATCAGTTCTTCCTTTCTTATCAACCACCATTCCTTGAAAGTTCTTGGCCAGTAAAGTTCATGAAGATCAGAGTTAAGGTCTTATCACTACACTTTAGCCCTCAGACTTCGAAGGAAAACAGGTCTCTAGCCTCCTCTTTTCATGACAGCTGTCCTCTCTACTAGAGGAAATCACCTGGATCTCATGTATTTGGCTACTATTCTGAAAACCATGCCTGGGTTCAGATGATCAAAAATATACTCTCATTAGGATAGAACATACCTTTCTCAGTTACATATGCACAGAATGCCCCCACACTGTTTCATCCAACATAAACCCACTGAGTGTTTTCCTCAGTGACCTCACCTACCTATCATGGCCCTGGAACTTATCACAGCTACCTTGTTTCAAAAAGTCTTGAAATCAATGTACAAGAAATAGCTGCTAATTTCTAAGGCAGAATGGAACAGTAAAGTAAACCACCACTATTTAAACCTTATCAGCAGACTGACTTTGACCACCCACAGCACCAACTATTTAAAAATCTTAAATGAAAACTTTCCTAGCATGGCTGATGTGACTACTACAGTGTGCGGGGGGGGGATGGTGATGAACAGAGGTTATTCAACCCAGCTCCTTATGCCTACTCCTCAGACCACTTACCTGCTCCTGCACTCATCTGCTATTGTGACTTTCCGCTCAGCAAACCCGCCATGTAAGGGAGCCTGTTGGGTTTAATTTTGCTGTCCCTAACAGGACAATCCCTCTAGCTACCCTCAAGAGCACAGGTGTCACCATGGAAACTTATGTCACTTGTTTACACCAAAATGGTATCAAACACAACACCCCTTCAGTCTTCTTCATTAAAGACATCCTGGGTTACACACTAGGATGAAGAGATGACACCCACTCCCCTGAGCCTCTTCTGCCCACTGAAGAATCATTCACAGCCCTGGCCTGCAGAGCAAACATCTCGGGTTCAATTCCAAAGCCGTCAAGAGCACGTACTTTGGTTGCAGGCTCCTCCCCACCCCAGGGCCTGGCTGGCTCGTGCAGGAGGCAACCAATCAATGGGTTTCTCTCACATCGATGTTTCTCTTTCCCGCTCCCTAAAAAATCAATGAAAAATTATCCCCAGGTGAGGATTAACAAAAAAGAAAAAGAAAAAAGAACATATACAATAGAGTAAGATGGGGTTTCCCTCACAGTTGGTTGTTTTTTCTTTATTAAGGGGTATAATAACTTGTTGGCCTTTGAATTTATATATGCCAACACTGTCTTATTTAAAACATTAAGAGTGGGCCATTTCAAAGATGGCGATTAAAATCTAAGTGCCATGCCTTGTCAAGTCTTATAAATACACCAGAGGCCTGTGCACGAAATCTGTACACTCGGTAGAGGTCCGAGGGGGAGGGTCCCTTCAGCCCAGCCTGCACCCTCTCACAGTCCAGGAGCCCCGAAATCGGTCACCCCACAGAGGGAAGCCCCGCACACCTGCTGCAGCCCACAGGGCCTCCCTCTGCTGGTTGATCATGGGGTGATAGCCGGGTCGACTGATCACATCACACCCACCTTGGCTGGCCTGGCGCCAGAGGGTGTCATAGCATGGTTGTCCGGAAGAAAGACCGTTCAGCTGTTCAGTTGCTCAGTCTATTTGCATATTATGCTTTTATTATTATAGATGAGTTCAAAAATCTTAGGCTACTGAACTCCATTTTCCAGATTGACTATTTTTAAACAAAAAGCTCAGCTCAACCAGCTGAATCATGACAGCTAAAAGCCTAGTCAAGAGCAATCAAAAGGCAACTGAGCTTAAAAGCTGTATGTCCACATTCCACACTGCTAAGGCTGCAGGGAGCAAATGGCATGGACGGAGCTAGATGTGTTTGATACAGCCTTCCCACACCCCTTCTCCAAAATCCGTATTCCTACAGGCGCAAACCTCACTCTATAATATATAGTACAGTAAGACCAGTGTTGTCTGGAGTCATAAAGTTTTATATGTGCTTGCTTCTAATTAAAGACCATTCAATTTTAAGAACTTAATAAAAAGGCCAGAAACCTGTATCATTCCACAAGAATGCCAAGAATGCTAAGTACCCAACTAATATTCTTCCAAAGTGACCTTTATTAAGGTTGCTTCTATTACTTTGCCAACTCACATGTCAGGAGGCAGAACCATTCCCCCTATCACAGGCTCCTCAACTCTGTTTTACGAAGCAAAGCCCACTGAAAAGGCCTTCTTCCAGTAACCAAAGCAACTCAAAATTCCGACAGAGAAAAGTACCAGTACAAACAGTTTCAAAAATGGCAAAATCAAAGTTTAAAAAGCCACTTACAGTGCCAGGAAGTAATTCAGAAGAAGTCTGAGAAAGGTAATCTTAACATTTTAGTGGTAGAACACCTGGAGAGCAGCCAAGAGGTCTGGACTTTCTCCCTAACTAGGTCATTAAACCTTACAGGAGGCAGGGAGGCACACAGATACACACTAGTTAAACGGCTTCTCACCGCCAAGCTATCTCGACAGCTTTCCACCGTCAGCAGGATCACTAACCGATGATGTTCTTCAAGGAGACAGGCAGGTGCCCCTGCAATTATAACTAGGCTGATAACAATCAATTCCTGCCCTTGGAACCGGACACTCAAATGCAATGGCTGAGAAAGCTAGCAAATCTGCTGCTAGGGAAGCTAGAGCACCTGGACCCCAACAGCCTCCTGTGTTCCTTCCTATGTCTGCTTCTGCCCTCTGCAACCCATCTCTGCAGAACAGCAAACTAGCATTTTAAAGTACAGATCTGATCTTGTCAATCCTTTGCTACAACCCTTTAGAGCTTCCCTCCATCCTTCTACTAAAACCCCAAATTCTCACATGTCCCTTTGTGATCACATCTCCACGATTGTTTTTCTCTCTAGATTTGATCCTCTGTGGTCTTCCCTCTGTTCTCTGGATGTCCCACTCCTTTATTCTCATTCAGTGAAAAACTGTTTGTGTAAATTACCTATAACGGCGCCAGGCACTGCACTAGCACTGTGGATACAGTGTCCTCAGAGAGCTCACAATCTAGCAAGGGACAATAACAAAAAAAAAAGAGGTGAGAGGATCAGTAATATGGGAATCTGGAAGGAAAGTCTTCCAGGCAGAGTAAAGAGCAACTGGCAAAGGCTCTAAGATGAATAATATTCTTCCTTTAATGTGCTTGTTTTTTTTTTGTTGTTGTTTGTTTATTTCAGAGAAGGGAGATAGAGAGAGAGAAACATCTCTGATGAGAGAGAATCACTGATTGGCTGCTTCCTACAGGGAATCGAGCTTGCAACTGGAGCATGTGCCCTGACAGGGTATCAAACCATGACCTCTTGGTTCATAGGTCAACGCTCAACCACTGAGCCACACTATGTAGGCAATGTGTTTCTTAATTGTTAATTCCATCCTACCAAACATAGTACCTGGCTCAATAATTACCTGCTAAATGAGTTAAGTGAATTTGTGTCTAAAAAAAAAAAAGCTAAAAAGGTGTCTCCGAGTAATAAGTGTTGTCTCAAGTTATCAAGGTTCCTGCAGAGATTACACAGGTTTCAGATTTATTAATACAGTTTATGATCAAAGTGAATTTAGTGCCACTTCAAGAGAGATCCTGATAATATCATGAGTCTTAATCACCAGGACATCAGCCCAGAGAGGCCAAACCATGAAAAGTAGAGAACACCTGTGAAGATCATGAAATAACCACTACATTCAACTGACATAGAAAAATGTATTTATTTCAATGGCTTGCCCAACCCACTGACCGCTCTACCAATTACAAGCCTACCTTAGATGACGTGTCCCTCTCCAGCTCCACTACCACGGCCTTACTTGTGCTCTTTTATTCCAAAGTTTGGAATACCATGAATTTCTTCATAGGCCTTTCCCACACCAAATCACTGTGTACTGTGATTTAAAAGTTTTTGTTATAACACTTCCACCCCAATTGAACTCCAATCTACCTTTCCAACATTATTTCCAACTATCCTTCAACAAGAAGTCCCTGCTCCAGATAAACTTCCCTGGGCACGCCTTGTGCATTCCTGCTTACCACGCACACACAGAATGCCGTTACACATCTTCTCCGCCTGTCTGAATGTCATCAGCTTCAAATGATGCCTTCCCTGCCCATCCCACTATGGCAAATTCATCACCCCCAAGCAACACCATTTCTTTGGCCACACATGCACTTCTTATATTCTTCCCTGTATCACTACAATGGAAAGCCTGTGTGTGTGTGTGTATGTGTGTGTGTGTGTGTGTGTGTGTGTGTGTATTTCCCAGATTCCTTTGCCAGCTAGCCTCCCTTTAAGTTCTGTCCAAGGCTGGAGACTGGTGGCAGGAAGAGACACACAACAGTAGCAGTGAGCAGCAGTAGCAGTGAGCAACTGTGAAGGACTGCAGGCAACTGCACACACCACGGGCTCTAGCAGCACCAGCGGGGTGCGGCTCCGGGGTTCCTGCGGATCTGCAGCAATATGGCTCCAGCAGTAGCAGCCCAGTCCACAGAGGCCTGTGAGTGCAGACTCTTTGGGTAACAAACTCCTTTCTCCTTCTTGCTTCTCCACACACACCCTTCTTCCCTCCTTTTGCTCTTTCCCTCTTTGCAACTCCTCTGCAACAAATCTCTTGCATTTAAATCCCTTTCTGCTTGAGGTATTCATCTAGCGGTTTCTAGTTTCCTGATTGGACAATAACTGGTGCAACAGTAATGATGAGGAAATAAAAATAGCAATATCAATTAAGATGGAGCATGAAGAACACCAATTTTTAAGAAATATCCCATAAGCCGAAACTGGTTTGGCTCAGTGGATAGAGCGTCGGACTGCGGACTGAAGGGTCCCGGGTTCGATTCCAGCAAGGGCATGTACCTTGGCTGCGGGCACATCCCCAGAAGGGGGCGTGCAAGAGGCAGCTGATCGATGTCTCTCTCATCGATGTTTCTGACTTTCTATCCCTCTCCCTTCTGCTCTGTAAAAAATCAATAAAATATATTAAAAAAAAAAAAAGAAATATCCCATAAAACAAAAAGCTAGAAAACATCTCCATAGGTATATTCCCATGTAATTTTTTAAAGTTCTATAACCTATGAAGCAAATTTAGCTGTATACTTATTTAGCTATACATTTAGAATATGTTTAGCTGTACATTTTTAAAAGAAAGTCAGTTTTGCCAAGACCGGTTTGGCTCAGTGGATAGAGCGTTGGACTGCGGACTGAAGGGTCCTGGGTTCGATTCCAGCAAGGGCATGTACCTTGGCTGCGGGCACATCCCCAGTAGGGGGCGTGCAAGAGGCAGCTGATCGATGTCTCTCTCTCATCGATGTTTCTGATTTTCTCTCCCTCTCCCTTCCGCTCTGTAAAAAAATCAATAAAATATATTTTAAAAAAAGAAAGTCAGTTTTACATATCTAAGTTTGTGTGAAGTAGAGAGAATCCATCTATATGTGTTTCCTTCCCTGGGTCCCCAGAACCTCCTGAACAGTTATAGGTACTTATTAGGTACCTGGTGTCTGGATTATGACTGTTACAAAGCTTGGAATTCAGAGAGATTGGGAGTGAAAGCCAAGAAAATAGTCACTCTAGTCTAAAAACAACTTGAAAAAAATCTCATCCAAACCACTCACAAAGCTCCACGAGGAAGAGTTCAATTGGTACAGGGGCAGGGATGTTTGCCTCTTCCTTGCCAAAGCCACCCTTGAACCTGTAAAGGCTATCAACATACTTCTTTTTTCCCTTTCTTTCTGTGTTATTGATTTTTGGAAAGGGGGAGGAGAGGAGGGGGAGACGTGGGTTTGTTTGACTTAATTGATGCATTCATTGGTTTCCTTTTACGCGTGCCCCGATCGGGGACTGAACTGCAGAACAACACTCGAACCAACTGAACTGCCCGGCCAGGGCACTGATACACCTCTGATGAGGGCCTCTACTTTTCTATTAAAGATCTAGTCTAAAAATCCCATCACAAAAAAACCTGTCCAGAACATAATTTCCCTTTCTTAGAAGAATGAAGAACTGAGTCCATCTAGAGCAGATTCAAATTTCCAATTCCTAAAAGTCAGAGAGCACTTAGGCATCTGTAAGTGTTCCCTTAAATTCATTTTCCAGTATTAAGTTAAACCAAGATAAAGGTAAGAAGTGTTGGAGGGCACACATTTTTTAAAAGGCTAAGTAAAAACTGCTAACTCCAGAGGTTAAAAACTATTAAAAAACCATACCTCTCTGGCCCTTCATCACACCATCTGCTGACCCAGTTCCCTTTCCCATTAGCAGAATATGTTTCATGAAATGGAAACCTTAGAGAAGATGTAAGCCCGAGCAAGAGCACAAGGAAGCTTGACTATCACTGATCTCCAGACTAAGGAAAGTGGGCCATCAGCTGCTGCTGTCATTTTCATATTTTGCCAAAATGCCTACTAGATAAATGCCTGAATATTTTTAACTGGTCTAGTATTACTTCTAATAACTTTACCATAGGAAATTACGCCCAGGTATTAGGCATAATAAATTTCTTTCAGAAACTGATAATGAGTCCTGACCAGATAGTTCAGTTGGTTAGAATCATATTTCCAATCACCAATGTTGTGGATTCAATCCCTGGTCAGGGCACACACAAAAAGCAAGCAATGAGTGAATGAATAAGGGAAACAATGAATCAGTGTTTCTCTCTCCAAAAAATTGGGGAGGAGGAGCTTTGCCTTAGTTGGTTGGAGTATCGTCCTGTGCACCAAAAGGTTGTGAGTTTGATTCCTGATGGGGGAGTGTACAGGAATGCACCATTTCTCTTTCTCCCTTCTCTCTCTGAAAATCAATGAAAACATATCCTCAGGTGAGAATAAAAGAGCAAACAAACTGGCAAATGAAAAGGTCTGGTAAAAGGGGAGTTACTGAATGTTTCATACATAACCCAACAAATTGGAGTACACAAAAATTTAGCAATTTCCATAAACAATCACATCTTTCTCCAATAATTCACAATGATGGGGCCTCAGGTTCATGACTTATTTTATATTTCATATTTACTGAGGGAATCAGGAAAAAAATAAAAAGATAATCAAAGCAGGAGTACCAAGCCAATGTGAAGTCCTCGCACGGTAAGTGGGGTAAGTGAAGGAACAGAAGATACTCTAGAACTGGCTCTACACACACATACACACACACACACACACACTCAGTTGCTTTCCTTTTTAGTCACCTCTCTTTTATAGACTAACAAATATTCACAAGCCAGGCATAGTACCAAATAAACAATATGCACAGCAATTTCACTTTATTTTTCACAATAACTGAAAAATGCAAGTACTATCTATTATAATCCCCATTTACAGATGAGAAAGGCTCAGAGAGGTCCACAAATGACTCTAGGTCACCCAGCTTTGTGTGCCGTACAGTTAGCTGCCTGCCTCTGAAGCCTATGCATCTAGTTTAAGCCCAACACTGACTGCTACAAAGACAAAATGAACACAAACAGCTGTGCAGCCTGAGCCTTCAGGAGCAAACAGAAGCTACTATTGCTATAATACAATTGCTTTTAGCAAAGTTCTGCACTGGGGGAGGGGGGATAGTCCCTCACTTACCTAGAAGCAAAACTTTAATAATATACTCCCCACAATAACATGTGTGCCTTATGTTGTTCAAAGTACTATTATATACCTTATCTTATAGATTCTTTGTTTTTATGTATTTCTTTTTGAAGTTTATTGATTCTTAGAGAGAGCGAAACATCCTCTGGCTGCCTCCCACAAGCCTCCACGGGAAATTGAGCCCTGACTGGAAATCAAACGGACAACTGTCAGCGCATGCGACAAAGCCCAACCAATTGAGCCACATCAGCCAGGGCTATTTTTCTTTTTTACAGTCTTGACTTGAGAGAGGGGGAGAGAGAGGGAGAAAGGGAAGGAGGAAGGGAGGGAGGGGAGAAAGAAACACTGATTTGCTGCTCAACCCATCCATGAACCCACTGATTGTCTCTGGTATGTGCCCTGACTGGGATCAAACCCACAAGCTGGTGCCTCGGGATGACAGCCCGCTGAGAAGCCAGCCAGGGCCTGCCGTACAGATTCCGAACCCACCTGAGAAGGGCAGGTGCCTCCTCATTTCATAGATGAGAGCACTGAGACATGGTGATCAAGTGACTCACGAGGGGCAGAAGAGTCAACAGCCTGTCTCCTCCACGGGAATAGTGATGCCACCCAAGACTCAGAAGAAACAGTGCCTGCAGTTTTAACACCAAAGACGATTTCCAAAGTGAAACCTGATGAAAAATGGCTGTCTTTGAACTTTAGTAATTTGCAATTAAGAATTAATATAACTTCAGTTGTCTGAGAAAAAATTCATTTGCATCTTTCTTCATTTCTCAAACTGTGGAAGGGAGAAGATGCTTTAAGTTTGTGCCCTTAAATTTAATGTTTTTCTCATTCCATTGCAAAAATTCATTTCTATTCACACAGAAAGTATACCTGAAAAAGATCACCAAAAAAAGTAGTTATTTGGAAATACTGATTCAAGGCTCTAAAAAAATTCTCTCTTATTGATCAGACAGCACTGTTCATATGAATCCTGAAGAGGCTGGCCTCCCAAGAACATTCAGAAATTCAGTCTCCACTTTAAAGGAATTAAAATACCTATACCAAACATCAGTGGACAGGCGAAAATCCATTTCTTCTGTCTCAAATCTCAAACTCAGAAAACAGTCGAGTCAAATGTGACAGGAGACAGTGGGAAAGGACCCAGGTCCTTCCTCTCACTGGAAGGGAAAACACCAGGATACAATGTAAACAACATCCATTCCATTTAAAATTTCAAAGAAGAAAAAACAGTTCAAGGGATGAATCAGAAATGACATTTTATTCATAAATTAAAGCCACCTTAGAAATTTCACATCATTGCTTCACACTCAAAAACTAACCTCAGGAGAGAACCAAGATGGCGGCATAGGTAAAACACCTATCTTGCCGTCATACTCAACAATTTTAATGCTACAACTTAACGAAAGAACAAACACCTTCCAGAATCACCAGAAAGCTGGCCGAGTGAAAATTCCACAAATAAAAGTGAAGATAAGACACTGTGACTCGGAGGAGCAGCGCAGACAGCGTTGAAAGATTCGCACGGAGAGAGGTTAGGAGCGAGCGCCAGTGGAGAGGGCGGGTAGCTGAAAATCGGCCAGTTTTCTTGAACGGGGAGACAAAGACATCCCACTGGGCTGATTCTCCAGCTTTGGGCGAAGTCCAGGGAACCCACTATCATACGGGGTGAAAACTGGACAGTGGGAGGGCACGCCGAAGCTCGGGTGCTGCCGGGTCTGCCGGCTTGTGGAGAAGGCAGCTTGCGCGAACAGCTCGGCTGCGTGACCGCGCAGAGAGCGCTCTGCAACTTGCCCTCTCATTCAGAAAACCGTCAGTCTGCTTTGTTTTACGACCCTGGGTGAGACATTGGGCGTGCAGACTCATTTGGGGAGAGTCTGAATTCCCGGGCAGCCGGTGGAGCTCCACAGCGGCTCTCTCAGAGGTGCTGGCAGCCATTGCCCCCGGCACAGAGTCCCTGGGGCTGTATAGGGCGGAGCTAATGCTGTCTGCTTGGCCCGGAGACTCTGCCCATCCAACCTGAGCACAGCTGAGCTTCACAGACAATTGGCCTGGAGGTCAACCCTCCAAGTGCTAGCAACGATTAACTGAGCTTAACTTCAGCAAGACTGTGCAGCCCATATCCACATCAGGTAACCGGAGAGGCTGAGCCACTGTCCCTAGTAGGAAGTCTACCACACAAAGCTAATTGACCAATTCAGGGAAGCAGCCACCATGCAGAGACATGGAAAGAAATCAGATGTGAAAGAAATGGAGGGAAAAAAAACGACTGGACATGGAATTCAAAACCACGGTTATAGGGCTTCTCAAGAGGCTCTAACAAAAGGGCGAGGCCTATAAGGAAATAAGCGAGACTGCAAAGGAAATGAATGAGTCCTACAAGGAAATGAAGGAGACCCTCAAGGATATAAAGGAGACTCTCAAGGATATGAAAAAGGACCAACCAGAAATTAAGCATACACTGACTGAAATAAAAAATATTATACAAAGACCTAAAAGTGCTCTGGAGCACCCCAAGAACCAAGTTAAAGATTTGAAATACAAAGAGGGAAAATCCACTCAGCTGAAAAAGCAAGAAACCAAAAGAATCCAAAACATTGAAGATAGTGTAAGGGGCCTCTGGGACAACCTCAAGCATACCAACATCCGAATTATAGGGGTGCCAGAAAAAGAGAGAGACCAAGACAATGAAAACCTATTTGAAGAAATAGTGACTGAAAACTTCCCACACCTGGTGAAAGAAATTGACTTAGGAGTCCAAGAAGCGCACCAAACTCAAATATATAGGAACCCTCAGAGGACCACACCAAGGCACACCATAATTAAAATGCCAAGAGCAAAAGACAAAGAGAGAATATTAAAAGCAGCAAGAGAGAAACAGTTGGTTACCTATAACGGAGCACCCATACGATTGTCAGCGGATTTCTCAACAGAAACGATGCAGGCCAGATGGGAGTGGCAAGAAATATTCAAAGTGATGAACAGCAAGAATCTACAACCAAGATTACTCTATCCAGCAAAGCTATCATGCAGAATTGAAGGCCAGATAAAGTGCTTCGCAGATAAGAAAAAGCTAAAGGAGTTCATCACCACCAAACCAATATTATATGAAATGCTGAAAGATATTCTTTAAGAAGAGGAAGAAGAAAAAGATAAAAGTGTAAATTAGGAACAACAAATACACATCTATCAACAAATTAATCTAAAAATCAAGTGAATTAATAAGCTGATGAACAGGATAAACTGGTGAATGTAACAGAATTACGGACATAGGGAATGGACTGACAACTCTTGGGGAGAAAGGGGGTGTGGGAAGTGCAGCAAGAGACTGGACAAAAATTATGCAATTATGGGAGAGGACAGTGGAGGGGGGTGAGGGTGGAGGGTGGGATGGGTACCAGGTGGAGGGGAACTATAGGGGGGGAAAAAAGGGAACAATGTAATTAAACTGAACAATAAAGATTAAAAAAAAAAAAAACTAACCTCAGGTAAGAATCTCACTTTATCAGGATGTTTTTGATAAATTTTCTAGACCTAAAAGGAAGCTTAACTTTGCCCACGAGCTTCTGAGTTGTTCGGAAACTAATTTTCCTTGAAATACACAGGCATTGAATTGCATTCTAATTGCATCATTTGCTCTTTGTTTTGAGAGTACTGGGGACAACTGTAAGAGCAAGGGAATTGTGCTTAAACACTCACCCTAGACCTGGCCGGTGTGGTCAGTAGTTATAGCATCGGCCCTCGGACCAAAGGCTGCAGGTTTCATTCCCAGGCACATTCCGAGGTTGCAGAATCCTCAGCCCCAGTAGGGGGGCACGTGCGGGGGGGGGGGGGGGGTCAATTAAGTCTCGCTCTCTCAAATGGATATTCCCCCCACCCCCCGGCCTCCAGGCTCTCCACCTTCCCTTCTATCTCTCTGGAAAACTATCATATCCTTGACCCTAGCCAGTTTGGCTCAGCGGATAGTGTCAGCCTGCAAACTGAAGATTCCCAGGCTGGATTCCTGTCAAGGACACATGCCCGGGTTGATCCCCAGCAAGGGCACACACGAGGCAGCCGATCAATGATTCTCTCTCGACATTGATCTTTCTTTCTCTCTTTCTTTCTTTCTTCCTTTCTTTCTTCTTTCAATATATTTTACTGATTTTTTACAGACAGGAAGGGAGGGGGATAGAAAGTCAGAAACATCAATGAGAGAGAAACATCAATGAGAAACATCGATCAGCTGCCTCCTGCACACCCTCTACTGGGATGTGCCCGCAGCCAAGGCACATGCCCTTGACCAGAATCAAACCTGGGACCTTTCAGTCCACAGGCCTATCCACTGAGCCAAACCAGTTTCGGCATCATTGATGTTCCTATATTTCTCTCCCTCTTCCTTCCTCTCTGAATCAATAAAAATATATTTTTTTAAATATATCCTTGGGTGAGGATTAAAAAAAAAACACACCAGCACCAAAGAAAACCCCCAGCCTAATCACAAATGAAAGCACTTGGGTAATAACTGTATCTTAATTTTATGGTTAAAAAAAAAAAAAAAGCCCCAAATCAATAGAGAATTGGTTTCCCCACATGCAGCTTTCACCAATATGAAGTTGAATTTAAGAATCTAAGAGCTACCCTAGCTGGTTTGGCTCAGTGGATGGAGCGTCATCAGCCTGTGGACTGAAGGGTCCTGGGTTCGATTCCAGTTGAGGGTACATGCCCGGGTTGCGGCTCAGTCCCTAGTAGGGGGTGTGCAGGAGGCATTCAATCAATGATTCTCTCCCATCACTGATGTTTCCATCTCTCCCTCTCCCAAATCAATAAAAAATATATTTTTTTAAATATATCTTTGGGTGAGGATTAAAAAACAGCAACAAAAGAAAACCCCCAGCCTTATCACAAATGGAAGCACTTGGATAATAACTGTATCTTAAATTTATGGTTAAAAAATATCCCAAATCAATGGAGTATTGGTTTCCCCACATGCCACTTTCACCAATGTGAAGTTGAATTTAAGAATCTAAGAGCTACCCTGAAATATATTTTTTAAAAATCTAAGAGCTGGCCTAAAATTTAAAAGAAAGAAAGGGGGGGGGGTAAGCACAGAGAGAACTCAGTAGAAAGGCAGAATCAAACCCAATTGCAGAAACAGGTTGAAAATACTAAGTAAATATACTCTCCTCAAATACATCTTTAGTTAGTAAAAATGGTACTGCAAACCTAATTGCTAATCCTGTTGATGGATTCACTTACAATGGAAAGAATTAAATCCTGAATCTATCTAAACCCTGGGATCATTACTTTGTACTTCTATTGGTGTAAAAAGCTCTCTCCAATCTTCCTACGCTAATTAGCTTACAGTGTAGCATGAAAACCTCACTGGGGACCAGCTAATGAAAAAATGCTGGCAGTGACCTCCGCACATTTTTAATCTGTTTAAGTTATAAGTCAATAGTAAGGGGGTGGCAATACTCATAATAAATAAGAGAATATCACTGTATAATCTTTAAAGTGCTTTCTCATTTCATTGTCACAACAATCGTAAGCAGAGCTTGGTGCTCATTTTCCAGACACAGAATTTTAAGGCTGGTGGAGGGACTGACTCCCACCCAGCACATTCCACATTCCGCAATGGGGCTTATGCGGCTGTTTCCTACTGTATTCTCGGGACAGAGAATGGCACCCGAACCTGGCAGAGACGCTCATCAATACCACTGCTACTACAAGTCCAAAAAGTCCTACCCACTCTCCGGAGAAGATAACCCCAGTCCACAAGTGACAGGACTTGGCCAAGGCCATAATGCTGACTACATGTTCCCCACATTCCCGCTTCCTATTCAGGGTGGGTTCTTCCTCCAACCCAGGCTGCCACTGAAGCTATAAAAGGGTTTCTAAACTATTTCCCAAAACTCAGAACTCACATTGGCATCTGATTATTTCTTATATTTTCAGTAATTTTAACCCATATTCTTTTCCTCCCTTAAGTAGGTATTTAGATCCTTCTCATACATCACTTTTTTAAAAAAAAAGATTTTTAAAACTGATTTTTAGAGACAAAGGAAGGGGAAGGGAAAGAGAGAGAAACATCGATGTGAGAGAAGAACATTGGTCGTTGCTTCCTGCACACCCCTTACCAAGGAACCTTGCCCACAACCAGGGCATGTGCCCTGACTGGGAATTGAACCAGCAACCAATCGGTGCATGGACGATGACCAACCAATTGAGCCATACGGGCCGGGGCTCATGCATCATTCTTAATTTTAGTTCCATAACCCTTTATTTAGTGCCTAACGCATTACAAAGGACAGTGCCTGTGGAGGATAAAAGATGAATGGGAGTCAGTACTCTCAAGGACTTAAGCCAATTACAAGAACAACATTTAAAAGAAGAAAGAAAGAAAAGGAAGGCAGCACCAGGACCGACCTCTGGCGCACAGAGAACCAGACCTGCAAATTATGGCGGAAGAGACAGCTAGATCTAGGCAAAGGAACCAGCATGAGCTGACGAGACTGCACAGGTGTTCAGAAGACAGCAGTGGTCCAGTCTGCGGGAAGGACGGTGCAGGGAAGAGTGGAAAGAAGTGTGTATTATTAGGACTAGAAGCTGGCATTTACTTTGTAGGCAGTTTCTTATTCCTTCCTGATATCTCTTTCTTTCCTAATTGTCCCACATTCTCGCTGCAAAAAAAAAAAAAAAAACCCCACACAAAACAAAACAAACAAAAAAACAGACATAAAAGCTTTTGAATATTCACCCTATATCCTCATTATATTTTTTATTTGGAGAAGTTTCTTCAGTAATATTATTCCGGTGAACAGTTTCAGGATCCAAAGTACTAACTGTGGCTCTACACACAATTGGTCGATTAATTTCTCATTTTGGGGCAGTTAAGGATCGCTTTTGACAATCGGATTAAATTTTGGAACCTCCCCTCAGAAAAATGTACTTACAAAAACATCCAGAAACCCCATATTAAGAACTTTTGCCCTAGCAATAATTATGGAAGAATACCTCCAACCGCAAAAGACTTAGCCGACTGTTTAAACACTAACCAGGAATGCCCATTTCCCCCATTCACATAAGTACAATACTTTCTTCAGAGTGACAGTAATTATCTTTAGTAAATAAATAAAATGAGGAATTTTGCCAAGATTTCTATACCTCACCACCCATAAGTAACAATATGGCTTCCATTTATTGGGCCCTACTATGCAACAGGCCCCCTGCAAAGCAGTTGGTATGCAGAATATAATGCAAAATTCCTGTCTGGTAGGTAACAGTTATAACCCCATTTTACACGTGAGAAAACTGAAGCTCATAGGGATCAACTGACCTGACTAAGGCTACCGGCTGGAAGCGGCAGAGCTGGGTTTGGAACTCTGGCGCTGTGGCTTCCAAAGCCCGTCTACACCACGGCCCGGCAGAGGGGACCTTGTGACCGTATTGATTACTGGAGATCAAAAGACACTGCTGTCTCGTAGGAAGTAAACACTCCAGTACAAGGGTCCAGTCCAGAAGTACACACCCTCTGGGTGTCCAATAAATATTCGCTGAGGGACAAAAGGCAAAAAGGTCATGCACCTCATAATGACATTTTGGTTCACGACAAACCACATATATGATGGATGTTCCATAAGATTGTAACGAAGCGGAAAATTTTTTATCACTAGTAATGTCATAGCCCATGATTTCAAAGGATTTCCCAAAGGTGAGGAGGATGGCACTGAGAGGCTCCTGAGGAAATGACTGAGGAGCTGTTGGAACTGGAACGGGAACACATAGCTAAAGAAGAGGCAGGAGAAAGCTGCAGAAGAGAAAGAACTCCCAATAGTATTCACAGTAAAGGGTTAAGCAGAAGCTCCTTAAAAACTTTGAATACATGGACTCCAACACTGAGAGGTTTTCATTACGAGAATTGTTCATGGTGCAATATTTGCTTACAAGCAAATGTATGATGAAAAAGAACACCAACCAAAAAAACAAGCAAACCACTATGGACATGACCTGCTGGCGGGGCTCAGTGGCTGAGCACTGATCTAGGAGCCAGGAGGTCCCAGTCTGATTCCCAGGCAGGCCATATGCCCTGGCTGTAGGCTGGATCCCCAGAGTGGGGTGTGCTGGAAGCAGCCAATCAATGATCCTCTACCATCATTCATGTTTTTATCTCTCCCTTCCACTCTGAAATCAATAAAAATATATATTTTTAAAAACCACTATGGACATATTTCTCAAGAATGACATTTTCTCAGCTCAGTGGCTGAGCACTGACCTATGAACCATGATGTCACAGTTCGATTCCCAGTGGAGGCACGTGCCCAGGTTGCGGGCTTGATCCCCAGAGGCGGTGTGCATCTGTCTCCCTCTCCTTTCCTCTAAATCAATAAAAACAATGAAAAAAAACAGTGACAGCTTCTCAAGAAGAGCCTCACGCAGGTTCTTCAGGAGGTGTTCCAGAAGAAAGCACTGTTATACTTACTAGGAGATAACAGCTCCAAGCATTATTGTCCCTAAAGATCTTCCAGTGGGACAGATGTGGAGGTGGAAGACAGTGATGTTGAGGATCCTGACACTGTGCAAGCATCAGTTAAAAGTGTGTGTTTAGCCCTGGCCAATTTGGCTCAGTGGATAGAGTACTGGCCTGCAGACTGAAGGGTCCTGGGTTCAATTCCAGTCAAGGGCACATGCCTGGGCTGCAGTTCAATCCCCAATAGGGGGCGTGCAGAAGGCAGCTGATCCATGATTCTCTCTCATCACTGATGTTTCCATCTCTCCTCCTCTCTCTGAAATCGATAAAAATATTTAAAAAATAAAAGTGTGTGTGTTTGTTTAGTTTTTAACAAAAAGTTTTAAAAGAAAAAAATTGAAAAATTTAAAAACAGAAAAAAGTTTATGGAATAGGATATAAAGAAAATAGTCACATTGGCTGGGTCCCGTGGGCGCAGGCCTTTAGGTCCCAGAGAGTAAAGACTTAATCCCAAGGTCATGGCAAAACACCTGAAGTTCATTGCCAGGATTGTGATGGTGCAAGAAGGGAACGTGGAAGGTGCATACAGGACCCTAAACAGAATCCTCACTGTGGATGGGCTCATTGAGGATATCAAGCGACAACGGTACTATGAGAAGCCTTGCCGCAGACGACAGAGGGAAAGCTATGAAACCTGCCGGAGGATCTACAACATGGAAATAACTCCCAAGATTAACTTTTTGATGCGAAAGAATCGGGCAGATGCATGGCAAGGTTGCTAAGACCTGTGGATAGTAGGCCCCGTGGGAAAACACCTGTCTGGTTGTATCTCCATCTCTTCTTTCTGCAACCTCATTTCTTGCAATAAACTCAATCATGTATATACCAAAAAAAATGATAAAAAATAAAGAAAATATCTTTCCCCTTAATCCTCATCTGAGAACATGCTTAGAGGGAGGGAGGGAGGGAGGGAGGGAGGGAGGGAGGGAGGGAGGGGAAAAGAGAGGGAAGAAGAGAGGGAAACATGGATATGAGAGAGATGAGAGAAACATCCATCAGATGCCCTCCGTACACACCCTGACTAGGGATCAAACACAAAACCCAAGCATGAGCCCTGACCGGGAATCAAACCAACAACCAGCTAAGCCACTCTGACCAGGCAAGAAAGAAAATATTTTTTGTACAGCTGTACAATGTGTTTGTGTTTTAAGCTAAGTGTTGTTATAAGAGTCAAAAAGTTTTTAAAAATTGAAAAATCTCTCAATGTCACTAATTATCAGAGAGATGCAAATTGAGACGAAAATGAAATACCACCTCACACCTGCCAGAATGGCTATCATCAATAAATCATCAAACAAGTGCTGGAAAGGATTTAGAGAAAAAGGAAACCTAGTGCACCGCTGGTGGGAATGCAGACTGGTACAACCACTATGAAAAAGTGTGGAGTTTCCTCAAAAAATTAAAAATGGAACTGCCATTTGACCCAGTGCTCCTACACTTCTAGGAATATATCCTAAGAAGCCTGAAATACCAATCAGAAAGAATATATGTTCCCCTATGTTCGCAGCAGCATTATTTACAATAGCTGAGATCTGAAAACAACCTAAGTGCCCATCAGTTGATGAATGGATAAAAACAACTGGGGGACATTTCCACGATGAAATACTATGCAATTATAAAAAAGAAGGATCTCTTATCCTTTGGGACAGCATGGAGGGACCTGGAGGGTATTATGCTAAGCAAAATAAGCCAGTCAGAGAAAGATAAATATCACATGATCTCATTTACTGCTATATGTGGAATCTAATGAACAAAATAAACTGGTAAACAAAATAGATCCAGAGACATTAAAGCATGCAACAGACTGACATATTTCAAAGGGAAGGGGTTGGGGAGTGGGGGGCAGGAAGAGATTAACCAAAGAACTTATATGCATATTAGAGGCCCGATGCAAGAAATTCATGCAAGAGCAGGCCCTCCTTCCCCCACTGCTGCCGGCACCAGCTTCCCTCTGGCATCTGGGAACCGGGCTTCCCTCCCAGCCCTGGCTTTGTCTGAAAGGTCCTCCATGCCAGGTCTAATTAGCATATTACGCTTCTATTATTATAGGTATGCATAACTCATGGACAGACAACATAGTGGTGAAGGCCTGGTGAGGCGGCTGGAGCTGGCTGGAGGGGTCAATAGGGGGATAAAGGAGATATCTATAATATTTGCAACAATAAAGATAATTTTTTAAGTTTAAAAAATTTAAATGTTTATAAAAGCTATAGCAAGCTAAGGTTAATTATTGAAGAAAAATGTTTTTAGTGATTTAGTGTAGCATAAGTACAGTGTTTATAAAGTCTACAGTGGTGTACAAGGCCTTCACATTCACTGACCATTCATTCACTCACTGACTCATCCAGAGCAGCTTCCAGTTTTGCAAGCTCCATTCATGGTTAAGCGCATCATTTTTTATCTTTCATACAGAATTTTTACTGTACTTCTATGTTTATATACACAAATACTTATCATTGGGTTACAATTGTCTACAGTATTCAGTACTACAGGTGTGTAGCCTAGGAGCAAGAGGCTATACCAGAGCATGGTGTGCAGGAGAGAGCATCCAGGTTTGTATAAATGTATCTGCACAATGATGAAATCACCTGAGGCATTTCTCAGAATGTATCCCCATCATAAGTAACCCATGACTGTACTCTTGTCCACAGGGGTGAGAGAGGGTGGAGGTGGGGAATGGTGTCAATAATCTTCAAAAGAGTTCCGTGACTGATGCTTGGGCCTCAGTTACTATCCGTCTTGGACTTCTCAAGCTTGGCAATGGCCCTAAGGACCTAAAATGTTACACCCTCAGATGCAAAGGTTTGCAACACATCAGTGAGATGAGATAAATCAACAGTGATATTTCAATAAAACAAAGTCTAGATACTCTTCCCTCATGTTCCTATTCTCCCCTGTACATCTCCAAGACTGTAGTGATTTGGACACTACATAAGACTACTAGCTACCCTTCTGAGCACTTACATGCACATCACCGAAAGCCTCGTTAGGGCCTAGGACCTAGTCATTTCCATCTTTGTATGATCACTGCTCAGCTACCTGGACCTAGGAAAGCAGTAATCATTATTTCAAATATAAAGACTTTTTAGTCATTTTTAAAAACATATTTTTTATTGATTTGAGAGAGTGAGGGAGAGGGAGAGAAATATCCATTGGCTGCTTCCTGCATCCCTCACCCCCTCTCCTCCCTGACTAGGGATTGAGCCTGCAACCAGACACGTGCCCTGGACCGGGGACCTCCAGTGTATGGGATGACGCTCAACCAACCTGAGCAACACCAGCCAGGGCCAAACATAAACACACTTTTGCTTTCATCACAAGGAGAAACATTTTTCCTTTCTCTTATTATGATGATATTTATATCAATAGACGGATGTTAGGTAAATCTATTATGGTAATCATTTCACAATATATGTAAATCAAACAAAAAAATATTTTTACTACACAATGAGCCACTATATGGAGACTTAAGAGCCAAAATACTAAGCTTCAAAAAAATTTACATCTTCCTCCCTTAGATGTTCAACAGTAGGATTCTCGGCACCAAAGACTTTTAACAATTAGGGATAAACAAGAGCCGGCACCCACTCTAAACTGGTGAAGGAAAAGGGAGACAAAGCGAGGCCGTGAGTCTCAGTGTTACTCTAAACCAGCGGTTCTAATCTTTTTTGGGTCATGGATTCCTTTGAGAATTAAATGAAGCTACAGATCCTCTCTTCCCAGAAAATAAACAGAACCACAATTTGGCTCCTGCACTTGACAGCGTCAGGGAACCTCCCCCTTCCCTAGCCCTTAAAGGTCAAAGATGCTCACGTTCATAACCTTTGCTTAGAATCCGCATTTCCAGCCACATCTAACTGAAGGAAACTCAAGTTTGCCAACCATTTTGGTTTTTATAAGGCATACCGATTTTAAGAGAAATTTAAGGTAAAGGAGATGGTATTAGTATTTGCAATGGCTCACCACCCTCTTGCTACCTGACTCATGCTGTTAAGCCACAGTAACAAAATGCGGGGACAAAGTATTTTGTCTTCCCCAAGCAGAATGTAAGAAATTCAAAAGCAGGGTCATCCCCGAGCCAGCTGTTCAGTGGTTAGAGCATCGGCGATCCCTGACTGTGTGCGGAAGGCAACCAATCGATGTGTCTCTCATACAACCAGCTTCCTCTCTGTCTCTCCCTTCACTTCCACTCTCACTCAAAATCAATGGGAAAATATCCTCGGTGAGGACTAACAACAAAGCAGAGGCCATATCTGATATTATGTATTCCACACAGGGTTGTACACATTCTAGATGATTAATCATTGTTGACTGGTTTACTAAAGAACAGACTAAAAACAACCTACACTGTATCTCTTATGGTAAAATGAGATACAAATTCACATGTACAGGAAAAGATAATGCTACATGACTAGCAGACTTTATATTTTCCTAAATCGGACCTCTGAGAGAATGAAATATAGGGAAAAGCCAGTAAAAAAAGTGCTTTCTCATCTCTGCAGTCCTGCTTTCTCTCTTGATGGCAGGGATCGGTCGTCCAGCACACAGGCCAGTACACAGCAAACTACAGCCACTGTTCCCTAAGGGCCTGCGGGAAACTGCCATGGAGCCCAAGACGCTGAGAGCAGGAGTCTTGTGGAGCTACTTATTCAAGAAACATTTCTTGAACATCAACAATGCCTAGATTCCTGAGTTATATGCTTAGCGATAAAATGATGAAAAGCACAGCCCCTGCCTTCGAAGAGCTTAAGATGTAGTTGGAGAAGTGAAAAGAACACAGGCAATTCCAACACAGAAGTACCACGTTAGGGGTAAATTCAAGAGGCAAAGTCAGGTACGGGCTGACCAGTGAGGACAGGGGGAAGTCTCTGAGAAAAAACCAAAACCAAAACCAAACCTAAGCCAGCCCTGGCCAGTTTGGCTCCATGGCCAGCCCGCCAGGACTCCTATGGGAGGCAACCAATGTGTCCCTCTCACATGGATGTCCCCTCCTCCCCCTTCTACTCTAAAACTCAATAGAAAAGTATCCTCAGGTGAAGATTTAAAAAAAATCTAAGCCAGACCTGAAGGATTCAAAGCTATTAGTTAAGGTCTTAAGCCGCTGTGTGTGTGCGTGGTTTTTCCCCCCTGTTTAATGGTCCTTTTGGTGGTGGCAGGAGGATATACCCTAAAAAAGGAAACTACATGAGAAGGCCCAGAAGCAAAGATCTCTGGGAGAGTTCCAATCATGCAGCAAGGCTGGAACACTGAGTTAAGGAGGGAACAGACAGGCAGACAGAGCTCCGGGAGGACCCTTACACAATCCAAACTTATGTACACCACTCCCTCCGTGGTGAAGTCACAGCCCTTGAATGCTCTTGCTCTTCTTGGCTTTTGGGGGTTTTTTTTGTTTGTTTGTTTTTAACTTATTTTGGAATAACTTCAGATGACAGAAAAGTTTCAGATCTTACGCGAGTCCCCACATGTCCCTTCACCCAGCTTCCCCTAATGCTAACATAACCATGGTGTAAGTGTCAAAGCAAAGAAATTATCTTTGGTACAAAAACTAAACTGCAGACTTTATTTGGGTTTTGCCATTTTTTCCATTCATTTTCTTTTCTATTCCAGGATCCACTCCAAGATCCCACATTCCACTTAATTCAAAGACTTTTTTAAAATTCTTTCCTTTACTTTTGAACACCACAATTTTATCATTTATCATCACTCTCTTCATCAATGCCTCTCTATCTCCCAACCTCATGAGCTGACTCAAAGGTAAACAAACACATCATTTCAGAATAGAATAAAAGTTACCAAAACAGACAATTTGGAGTAGCAAGAACTATTAGGTATTCAAGATTTAACAAAAAATGAATTCAGTGACACCTTTAAACAACAAAAATGAGCTTCCACGCATGTGCTTTTGAGAGCGTGCGCACAGTTTACAGAAAGAACCTGCCTACGGCACTGCTTCCACTATGGAGCAGAAAGAAATTTAAGCAGATCCACTTCTGACTCTTCAGTCTTGCCTGCAAGTAATAAATCCTCTTTATTCTTTCTTCAAATACCCTAACCACCCCAAGAAGGAATCAAGGCAAAAACACCCAACTCATCCCCCCCCCCCCCAAAAAAAAGCTGGCAAATTTTATCTGGGATATGAAAGAGGGAAGGAGATTTATCCTCTCCCAGACTTTCTCTAAGACTCTAATCATTAGGACGAAACTCCATTATGTCACAATAACCTTAATAAAGGTACTTGACTGATACTAGTAGTGCTTCTGCATTCATAACCTGCATTCTAAGCCTACATCTCCTAAAATCCCAAACGTACAGCCACCTTGATTGATGTCAATTTCTAGAATCAAGGATGAATCCTGTGCAGAAATCACTGAAATGTCAAAAAAAAAAAAAAAGGGAAAAAATGTTCTACCATTAAAACAAAATTGTTAACAATGGTTATCCTTGGGAAGCAGAATTTAAGGAGTATTTTCACTTTGCTTACATATTTCAGCCATTGAGGGCTATTTATCAAACATCCGACAAATATAAAAAGAGCAAGGTCCTGTGCCAGAGTTAGGAGAAACGGAAAAAGAAAAATCTCTCTTGTGGCACATAAAAGAGCTGCTCTCTCTAATACTTCAGCCACTTAGAGTTTAAAAAATTACATAAAATGTGAAATTCCATCTCTGTCTCACTAGCTACATTTCAACTAGAAACGTGTGGCTACTGTAAAGAACGTACCGATAGTTTTGGTAGACAGGGCCGACCTAAAAAGAAACCCTGGCCCTAGCCAGCTTGTTCAGGGGACAGAGCACTGGCCTACAGACTGCAGGGTCCCAGGTTCAATCCCAGCCAAGGCCACATGCCCGGGTTGCGGGCTTGATCCCCAGTACGGGGCATGCAGGAGGCACCGTTCAATGATTTCTCTCTCATCATTGATGTTTCTATCTCTCTCTCCCTCTCCCTTCCTCTCTGAAATCAATAAAATATATTTAAAAAAAAAAAAAAAAAGCAGTAGCAGCCCTGGTGCCAATTGAGACCTTGGGAATAAAGAGGGGTGATCTGGGAAGGGATGCATCTGAAACAGGTAAGCATGTGAGCATTCCAGGGTGGCTGATGACAGCCAACACATGCCAGTGGCCCTTCCCTTCAGTGTCATGCAATACCAAAACTTCCAGTGCTATTTCCCCAAAACCAAAACATTTCCAGGAGGCATTACAGAAATGGATTGGGCAATAGGCTTTGATATTTTGCTGAGATAGCGTACATGAAAATACCCTACAATGAACAAACGAGACTATAAAGTCCAATTAGGGCCTCACTGAAAAAGAGGGGAAAACAAAATTGGAATTAACTGCTAGCTAGATCATTCTGGAAATCTTTAACAGGTAAGCTAAACTAGGGATCAAGGGGACAAACCAAAGAATGCACTATGCTCATCCAAATACCTTTCAGTGGAAGGAGCATTTCACAATAATCAAGGTCAATACATGAAATCACAGGTGATTAACGCAAGAGAGAAAGGGGGATATAAAACCAGCCTGGTTAGAGCTGTATCCGGTTTGGTGCTTCCGAACAAGGGGGAGAGGAGGAGAGTCACTTTCTCTTACTCTGTCTGCTACCTAACATGTGCTGCCTCAGTTTCCTCGTCTGCAAAATAGGAATAAGGTAATCCATGTACAGTGCATAAAACAGTGCCTGGTTGGTTGGTATTACTGAGGAAGTCTCGGAGGACTTAGTTTCCCTGATCAAGAGTCAAAGGATTTCCCGAGGGTGAGCTCAGAGGGGGGAGAGAGATTGTGCTGACTGTCATGTTGGAAGGTTTTGAAAAGTCCAAACTGTTCCACGCTGAGTGAGCTAGCAGACGCCTTCCTCATGTCCCATGGGTTACTGCAATGCCCAGCGCCATGGGCATAGCTGCAGTAACGGCAGTAAATTCCAAGGTTTAGCTAAGGACCATATAGGATTTAGGATATCAGTATTCAATTTTTTTTTAATCTGCCAAGTCTACCCAACTAAATTATTCTATCCATTCAGGCATTAATTAGGCACCCATGCAAAATCTGGCAGCTTATTAGGCAGAGTAGAAAACAAAAAAAACAACAAATCCCATTTCAAAAAGTAGAAGAGATAGAAAAAGAAAAATCTCTCTTATATATAGCACATAAAGTCTAGAGCTGCACTTCCAGGAATCTCTCCTACAGGTATATCTCACATGTACAAAATGATACATACTCAAGATTGCCTGACAGCGCTGATTGCAAAAGCAAAGAACTGGAAACAAATCAAGTGCCATCGATAGGAGACTGGCTAATGGCTGCATGTCTGTAGAATGGAACACCGTGAGGCTGCAAAAAAGGAAGACGACGCTGCCTTTGTGCTATCCCAGAATGATCTCCCAAAACATTCTGTGAAAAAAAAGGAAGACACACAACAGTAATTATAGTTCCTGTAAAGGGGTGGGGAGGCCACACGTATTTACATTTGCTTGTTTGTGTGTGCACAAAGTATCGCTGGAAGGAAAAGTATCTCTGGTAAAACACTGAGACGGGCAACTGGGTGGCTGGGGGACAGGATCAGAGACTAGCATGGGTGTTTTGTGACTGCTGACACAGAGCCATATTGCTACACAAAAACAAGCATTAAGCATAACATCCCCAACCAAGTGCTAATGGAACAGAGCTGAGGGGAGTCCAGGCAGAAAGGTCTGAGAACAGGAGACACTTGAGATGTTGAAGGATGAGTAGGAAACTGACGATCTGACAGGGTTGGTAAGGGCCCTCTTGAGAGGAAGCAGCTTCATCAAAAACACAGAGGCAGAAAAAAGAGCACAGCATGTTCTAGAGACCAGTAAGTATAGGCTGGGAAGGCAGGACCGGCCAAGCTGTTAAGGATTCGACAGCAATCCTAAGGGTCTGAACTTTATCTTGTGGGCAACAGAAAAGATTTTCAAGCAGGAGTGCAACAGTCAGGTTTTGTTCGTTGTTTTGTTATTCCTCACCTGAGGAATATTTTTTCCATTGCTTTTTACAGAGAAAATAGGAGAGAGGGAGAGAGAGGGAGGGGACGAGAAAGATGGGGACAGAAACATCCATGTGACAGAGACACATCGACTGGTTCCTTCCTGCATTCACCTAGACCAGGGTTGGGAGTGAACCCGCAACCAAGATACATACAATTCTTCGGTGCACAGGCCAACGCTCTAACCACTGAGCCCACCGACCAGGGCCAACATCAGGTTTTTGTTCAGTGACTTGCAGAGAGAAAAAAATGAGAGGAAAGGATGAAGAGGCCACCTCACAAGAGACTTCTGCATCAAGCATAGTACCCTACCTACGTTCTTGGAATTCCCAGCGGCAGGGGCAGTGAATTCCACTGAACTGGCACCCAGTGAATACTTAATTTCCCAGGTGAGAATAGCAATCCCTATCAATTGAGCATTCAAATTGTGGCCCTGTGTCATGATGAGAAAAAGAGTAACAGGCCTCAGTCCTAACATTATAAATACCAAACAGATCCCAACAACTGCTATTTAGATGTGTGAGACACTTTTACTGATCAAACCCTAAGATCACTGCTACCTGGGGGCAAGTTCCAAGACAACAGATCAATGGCATGTGCTGCTCTACTGATCGGACCCCACCCTGCTGCTGCCTTGGCGGCCCTCATCGGCTGGCTCACCTAAACAGTCTAATCAGGCAAACTGTTCTCTTTCGTTCTCCCAGAAAACTGAACTGCTTTCCAGCTTCACAGAGTTTCCACACTCATTCTTGGCATCTAGTTCTTAAAAAAAAATCTGGAATTGCAACACAAAAAGCCCTGTTGACAGGCAGAGTAGGCTTATTTATAGACAAGAATTCAAAAATTACAATAAATGACCTGTCCCAGGTCCCAAAGATGGTGAAAAGCAAAATAAATATTAACAGCAAAAAGGGTATTTTTACATCGCTTGAGGAATTCCAAGAATCTAAGGACTGAAAGACTCCAGAGACTTAATTTTCTCCTAGTTTTACCAAAAAATTCTTACCTTTATTTCAACTAACATTGTACTCCTATTGACATGGTCTAGAATAAATGTGACAGGTTCACAGAATAAATGTGGGAACAAAACAAAAAAGTCCTGTGGATCTTCCAAAGTTATTTCAGTTTCTTCCTCATGTCTGAATGTAAACCCCTTCACTTTGCACTTGAATATCAGGTCAGCTGGTACTCTCCCTCATGAAAGAAATTACCAGTAAACAAACAGGTATATGTGTATGCAAATATCTTGTTAAATAATAATAAAAACAAGGTAAAATCTTAAATCTCCAAGTTATTTTTTATTCAAGATAAAACATGACCTTAGACCACTTTCTTAAAAGGTTCTTTCTCATAATGAGTTTAAATCTATCATCCTAGTCAATGCATTCTTGAGTTGAAATGTTTAGTCACACTTTAAGATAAGATCAGGAGGAAAAATCAGGTCACTGGTCTTCTAAATTTTTTACTTACTGGTACAGAAACAGGGTGTCCCTTGTGTTACCTGTAAGGAAAGAACCGCTTTTGTTTTATAAATGGTGTATAAACCCTCTGAGAGAGGAGGCGGTGTGTTTTGTATAACTGTTGCTCTCAACAGTACAGACACCCAAACGCTGGTTGAAAGGGGAGGAAAAAGAAAACATATTTATCCTCTGAAGCTACAAAGAACTAGTTTGTTCCCTCTTCTGCTTCATAGCCCTCATTTAAATATTTAAATAAAATTAAACATATTAAATAAATAAAATTTAAATCTCACTTATTTAAAGACTTTTGGCACATGAAAGAGAAGATATAACTAATTTCATGGCCATTTTTTCTTTTCACCAAGAAAAGGAAAAAGTAATAAACTCATAGCTCCTTTCTCTTAAAATAAATATGGTGGGGGAAGGGTTGCCTTTCCGAAAAGAGAACTTAGGGTTCAGCTACAGCGATTAAACAGCGCACAAGACAAGGGGACAGAGGGCAGAGGCTCGGGGCAGAGGCTCGGGGCTGGACCGCCTCAGGGACCCACTAGCCGAACGGCCGCGGGCAAGTCCTCTCTGAGGCCTCAGTTCCCTGGCCAGAAAATGAAATACCACCCACCGCAGGATTATTGTTATGAGGGTCTGAGGGGACACGCAGTAGTCTCCTGGCACACAATAAGCATATTTTTGTTATTGACTGATTCATATTGCTAATAATTTATTCAGTATTGTTCCAAGAAAGGGTAATTGCCTCACCTTCAATGGCACTAGAGTCCAATAGATCTCACTATTATTAATTTCTTGCTTTTCAGCTCAATTTTTCCTTCATTTGTTTATAAAAACAAAACACAATACAACCACACGGTAATATATATATATATATATATATATATACATACACACACACACACACACACACACACACACACCATGTCCTTTTTTGAGTCAAAATAATAAAGTGATTGGAGAAAACTCAGAAAAAAAATTTATTCACTCAATATTCAACAGCACAGAGATCAATACTAACAGCATTTTGGCATATTTCTTCTACTTTTCCCACTTATATTTTAAAATTACTGAAATCTTACTATTTATAGTTCTATATCCTGCTTTTTTCTCATACTTAAATTTTATGCACCTTCCCATGTCAAGAATTTTCTAAAACAATCTATTTGAATGACTTCATACTTTTCCATAAAGCAACCATTCCCCTAGGGCAGCAACTCTCAACCTTTTTCAACTCATAGCACACATAAGCTCTTACTAAAATTCTGTGGCACACTAAAAAAATGTTCGCTGATCTGTCAAAAAAATAGGTAAACTTTGATTCATTCATACCAGACAGCTATTGTTGTTGGCTATTGTCATTTTTTAATTTGACAATATAAAGGAAAAGAGATCAGTTAGGTATTGCATTTTAAAAATTCTTTGGCACATCAGTTGAAAATCACTGCCCTAGAGCTAAAACATTTAGATTGTTTCTTTTACTTTTTCATACACATCACTATAGTTAACACCTCTGTATACAACAATCCTTATTCTCATCTCTATTTCTTGTTCTATACAGATCCCTATAAGTAGGTCAAGGATTGTATCTCTCTTAAAACATTACCCAACTGCTTTTCAAAAAGTCCACAGCTTACCTATCATGATAACATCAGCAGTGACCAAAAAATCTGGAAGTACAACACAGATAGGGAAGATCTGTTATCAAAAGAATGCTAGTGGTAATTTGTACTAGACAGGCATTATCCCATTCTTTATCAGATATGTGATGTTGGACAAACTTGGAAAAGTTGTTATAAATATCATTTTACACACTCATATTTGTGCCTTTCAAATAGACTCCCAAATAATTTCCAACTTAAGAATTGTGTAGAAAAAGTAAATTATGTCCTATCATATAAAAGAGGGATTTGAAGAATATGTAGAAAATTCAGAAATGTACACTTAAGATTTGTGTTTTTCTACACGTAAGTAGTACTTTAATTTTTTTAAAAATGGCCTTAGCCAGTTTGCTCAGTGGGTAGAGTGTTGGCCTGCAGACTAAGTGTCCTGGGTTCGATTCTGGTCAAGGACACATACCTCGCTCATATGCAGACTCCTCCCTGGCCCCGGCCCTGGTTGGGGCATGCAGGAGGCAACCAATTGATGCATCTCTCCCACATCGATGTTTCTCTCTGTCTCTCCCCCTCCCCACCTAAGGGTCTTGGGTTCGCTTTCTGGTCAAGGGCATGTACCTGGATTGCAGGTTCAATCCCTGGTCCAATAGGGGGTAGGAGTGCATTTGCAAGAAGCAACAAATCAATGTGTCTCTCTCTACATTGATGTTTATCTCTCTCTTCCCTCCCTACCTTTACCTCCCTTCCACTCGCTCTAAAAATAAAAATAAAAAATATCTTTGGGTGAGGATTAAACAACAAAAAAGTAAATAAAAGAAAAAAATTTTAAAAGGGGATCTGTACAAAAGAATATGCATTCCTTGGATACAAACACAAAACATCAAATCACAATTGCTTTAGCTAATTTTGCCATTTTTAAGCTTTTGTAACTGTTGATTAATTCTAGGCATATGCCAATAGCTGAGACCCACTCCCAAATCAGTCAGGGGCCTTTCCCCTTTTCCCTTACCAAAGGTTTTATCTACATTCCTCCACTGACTGACCAATCAGAGGACGGTATTGCCTATAGGCCTGCAACATTTTAAAAAGTAGGCTTGGCTGGTTTGGCTCAATGGATAGAGCGTCTACCTGCAGACTGAAAGATCCCAGGTTCAATTCTGGTCAAAGGCACATGCCTGGGTTGCAGGCTCGATCCCCAGTAGGGGGCATGCAGGAGGCACTCGGTAAATGATTATGTCTCATCATTGATGTTTCTCTCTCCCTCACCCTTCCTTTCTGATATCAATAAAAATAAAAAAAAGTACGCAATGATTTGGTATCGAAAAATAGCATCTATAAAATAAAAATATAAAACGGGGAAAAAAAACAGCATCCACCAGCCTTGCACCTTGCATAAATATTTTTGAAAAATAAAGACCTGCTGCTCTTTTTATGACCATGCATTTAGGTATCCAATTCCCAGCAAAACAGGCCCTTAAAGTGAAAGCCATTCTGGCTGAAGACACAGATTTCAACAATCTAAATCTTGTATTAATGTAGTGCTGGCTTTCATTTGTATACAATCAATTTGTTATTGAACAAAGAATCCTTTTTAATTGCCTGTGGCAATTAAAGATAATCATTTTCCCTTGTCTTATTCCTAAGTAGTGCAGGCTGCAATAGATGAAGCCATAGTTTTGACTTTTTTCGAGATGGGGAGAAGTATAATTTTTTACACTTCAGGAGACTACTAGCTGAAACTGACCAACATCCTACCAACATTATTTAATAACTTTTGAGTTGCAGTTAAGAAAAAAGATTATAGTGAGCTCCACACAAATAACTCAAGGAGCAAAGTTTATTTTTATCTGTATAGTTCTAGTTGCCTAGAGTTTTCTTAAAAAGAGAAAATCTCTCAGTTCAGAGATACATAGGTGCTTTTCTATTTGCCAAAGAAAATATAAATTTAAAAGTCATTCCAGGACCAAACATTTCTATCTTCTTTCTGTTAGATAAGTTTACTTATATAGTTTTGTTATACATGAGTTTGAATCCGGGTCAGAAATAAAATACTTAACTTTTAAAATATGCTGGCTAGAAAGACAAGCTGATACTTGTGGCTATAGATTCTTTTCAAAATATTATGATATAGAACTTATGTCTGCTTAGTTTCTGAATATGAAAATCTTTATTACTATGGGATTGCCTCCCAAGGAACCAGAAATTAATCATATTGGTTTATACATCATTTACTTCCCTCACCCATCCTATCTATACTGGTATATATAAAAGCCTAAGCGACCAGTATGACCATTCTACCGAATGACTGATCGTATGATGTGCACTGACCACCAGGGGACAGATGCTCAATGCAGGGAGCTGCCCCCTGGTGGTCAGTGTGTTCCCACAGCTAACCTCCCATGGTTCCTCTCCCAGCCAGTCGGCCCCAGTTGGGGCTGGGCGAGATGGCCCCATAGGGACTGGCCAGGCCAAGGGACCCCACCAGTGCACAAATCCGTGCACCAGGACTCTAGTATTATATATAGTTAATTGTTTATAACTGACTATAAGATCCTCAAGGGGATAAATTATAGCTTCTTCTTACATCCCGAGACAAGACAGTCTAATAAAATAAGCACAAATTTTAGAATCAAACAGACATAGATTCAAAACACAGCTCTACCACCTAGCTGGGTAATCGTGGACAAGACACTTAGGATGTATGTGTGTACACATGTATGAAGATTAAATACTGACCAGGCAGGCTTTCCCTCTAAGAATTTAAATTCTAAAAATGACCTTATAGTTAGTATACACATCTCACCCCATCAAAAGAAAAAAGGCTTTGACAACTGTGTGAATTCAATCACTATTATGCACTGGAGTCTACTATGTCCAAGGTATTCTGCTAGGTGTGATGGAAAATGAAAGATATACGAGAGTCCACTTCCTCAAAAAGAAAGAAGAGATTTGAGGATTAGTAGCTATAAAACAACGTGGAAAGGGACCCAACTAGTATAATCCCTTCATTTTTAAAATCTGGGGTAGGGAACCTTTTTTCTGACAACTGCCATTTGAATATTTATATCATTCACGGGCCACACAACATTATCAACATAAAAATTAACCTGCTAGCCCAACTGGCATGGCTCAGTGGTTGAGCATCAGCCTATGAACCAGGAAGTCCCAGTTCCATTCCTGGTTGGGGACATGCCCAGTGGGGGGCAACCCATCAATGATTCTCATCATTCATGTTTCATTCTCTACCAATCCATTCCTCTCTCAAATCAATAAAAAACGTATTTTTGAAAAAATAAACCTGCTATATTTGACTACAAATTTAATTAACTCACCCCTAATGTCTTGGCAGAGCCAGACCAATTGATTTTGAGGGCCTTATACAGTCCACAGCCAGATGTTCCCCACCTGTTTTAAATGAAGTAACTGTGCCCAAAGAAATGAAAATCACACAGCCAGTAAGGGAGTCAGGGCTGTGATACTGGTTTCACTATCAATTCAACATTCTTTGCACCATAGGAAGCTGCCTTTTAATAGTTCAAATTCTGCCCTAGCCAGTTTGGCTCAGTGGATTAGAGCATCAGCCTACGGACCGAAGGGTCCCAGGTTCTATTCCAGTCAAGGGCACATGCCCAGGTTGTGCGCTCAATTCCTAGGAGGGGGTATGCAAGAGGCAGCCGATCAAATGATTCTCTCTCATCATTGATGTTTCTATCTCTCTCTCTCCCTTTCTCTCTGAAATCAATAAAAAAAAAATTAAAATACAATTCGAATTCTGTTACCAAGTACAAATATTACTATAGTGACCAGCAAAAGGACATTTTCCAAATAAGAATGCAGAGACTCTAAGAAAGCAAAAAGGTATGAAATACCTGCAGGTGCATAATGCAACAATCACAACTGTTGGAAATTTCATAAAATGAAAATGTTCATTTAAATAAAGGAAGATGGCCAGAGCCGGTGTGGCTCAGTGGATAAAGTGTCAGCCTGTGGACTGAGGGGTCCCAGGTTCAATTCCGGTCAAGGGCATGTACGTTGGTTGCAGGCACATCCCCAGTGGGGGGTGTGCAGGAGGCAGCTGACCGATGTTTCTCTCCCACTGGTGTTTCTAAGTCTCTATCCATGTCCCTTTCTCTCTGTAAAAAACCAATAAAATATATATTTTTTAAAAATTAATAAATAAAGGAAGGAACATGAAGGAGATAGGCTCTGGTTGTTTTCAACTAAAATAAGTGTTACTTTCTTGTAAATGAGGCTTCATCGCTGAAAGTACCTGGTTCTCAGTTAATCTACCAACAGTGTTTCTTAATATCAGAGAAGCAAATAAATGAAAATTAGACTGTTATTAAGTTATTTTCAAAAATTCTTCATAGATGAAGCCTAATAAAGCACTATATCAAAATTTAAATAGAAACAAACTTTCTGGTGGGATGAGGGCATTCGACAGGGAGTAGGAGAGGCTGGGGAGGGGGGGGGAGGAGATATATGTACTACTATAACCAGTGGTCAGCAAACTTATTAGTCAATAGAGCCAAATATCAACAGTACAACGACTGAAATTTCTTTTGAGAGCCAAATTTTTTAAACTTAAACTTCTTCTAATGCCACTTCTTCATAACAGACTCGCCCAGGCTAAGGTATTTTGTGGAAGAGCCATCCGACTCAAGGGGCCAGAGCTGCAGGTGGCTGCACAGCCGCGATTTGCCAACCACTGCTTTAAACAATAAAAAAAGAAATAATAAAAAGAAATAAACGTTCAGGAAGATGAACACGAATGACTTGTTTGCATTTCTTAATGACAGCAATTCAAGTGCTATTCAGACCATTGCTATTTGAAAGCCTATGTTAACAATGACTCAGCTTGAAAACTTCCATATTGGTTTTTAAAGAGGTATATGGTTTTAGTTATGTAGTTATAGTTAGTTCAATCTGAATGCCCCTTTTACCCATAAATTAGAAACTAATTTTCTTGCAAATGGATGAAAGAGTGGCAATGTTTCTTTTACATTTGAAAAAGTATACAACAAAGGTAACCCGGTTCGTTTTCCTGCATCCCCAGGAAAGAGCCCCTACCCCAATTCTGGGTTACAGAATTAATTTGGGAGAGAGGTAGTTAGAGTAACACCAGAAGTCCAGTCCCAGCTCTAATTTGGTATGTGACTCAGAACAACAAGACTCTACAATCAGACGAGGACAGCGGTCGGCAAACCACAGCTCACAAGCCTGTTGGCTGCTCTGTTAACTGAAGCATTTGCAGACCACTGGACTAGGAAATGTGAAGTCCAAAGAGGTGAAGCGATTTGCCCAACATTCCAACTAATTGGTTAATTTTAAGCCCAGACCAGGTCTCCCACTGGTATGTCTATCACTCTTTCAACTATGACAGAAAGCCTGTCCCCATACCCCTTCTGCAAGCCTTCCATTTCCCCACCTGTAAATTAGGAGGCCAGACCAGGCACTAATTTTCAGATTGTGTTGCTCCAAGCTCAATAGATTTCTGCTAATCAACTTCCTCCCACTTCAAGCAGAGCATCTCCAAAATTATCTATTTTATATAGTGTGGAAAAGATAATTTAAACAACTGGACTAGATGATCCATAAAATGTCCCACTGACTGGGTAAATTAAGACAGTTCAGACCACCAGGTGGTGAATGACAACACAGCAGATCACAGGAGGCCTCCATGAGGCCCAACACCTCTCAGCACCCCACAAACTCAAGATGGAAAAGCAGAGACTAGAGAGGAAAAAACCACTCTCACCTTTTCTCCAACTGTATTGATCATGTTTTCCCATTACATACAGACTGGCTAAATAAATACCTATGAAGCTGTGGTTTATTTGTTTATTTTTTTAATGTATTTTTATTGATTTCAGAGAGGAAGGGAGAGGGAGAGAGAGAAACATCAATGATGAGAGAGAATCATTGATAGGTTGCCTCCTAAACACCCCACACTGGGGATCGAGCCCGCAACCCGGGCATGTACCCCTGGCTGGAATCTGGGATCCTTCAGTCTGCAGGTTGACGCTGTATCCATTGAGCCAAACTGGCAAAGGGCTGAAGCTGTAGTTTAGTCATCTGTGCAACTCTCTCTCCTCCCAGCCTGTTCTTTGCCAAAAGTCACCGTCAAGCCCATGGATCTACACGTGGACAACTCCTTCCATGTGTCAGGATCAAAAAGAATGACTCTCTCCGCGCCCCCCCAACCTTATTGTCTTAAATGTTTCATGCCAAAAAAATAGATCATGCCAAGAAAAAAAGGGGGAAGTATGTAAGGGAGGGGGGACATAACCAGAAAAAAGAGTTAAAAAAAGAACAAACTTTGACCAGGCCAGTATTGCAAAGATATTCTAGGCAGGGCAAAAGCCCCTGAAGACATGTCACTAGGCTGAAAACAGTCATCTACCACCATCTCCTGCTCCACACCCTACCCCTACCTGGCACATTACCTGTCCCAGAAGGCCACGGCTACCACCTCGGATTTCTGTAGCACCCAATTCCGTCATGAGAGCAAATGTTGATACTGGGGTTAGAGCCTCTGCTACCAACAGAGAAATCTGACAGCCTCTGGAACATCAGTTACCAGTTAGAAAGAAAAATCAGCCCTTTGTTCCTCTGTGTCCTCTCTTCCTATTATGTAAACTTAGACTTGGGCATGCAGAAATTTTCTATCTTGCCAGTGGTGCTGAAACCTGGAACACAAAGCGGTACTGCACACACAGTTGTTTGTATTCTGAATTAGCTGCCATTTCCACATTAAGATTTTAAAATCTATTTATACTGCCCAGCCAGTGTGGCTCAGCAGCTGAGCAACGACTCAGAATCAAGAGGTCACTGGTTCAATTCCCGGTCAGGGCACGTGCCCTGGTTGCAGGCTTGATCCCCAGTGGGGGTGTGCAGGAGGCAGCTGATCGGTGATGTTTCTCTCTCATAGAACTTTCTACCTTCTATCCCTTCTTCTCAACAAAACGAAACACAAAAACAACTATTTTTAACAATATGGGACCATAACATTCAGAGCATTAATCATAATTCACAAGGCCAACATTGAGAAATTAACAGAAACCAGGGAAAAGAAATCAAAATTCTTAAGTCAATAGTGGTGAGGATACATGCCATACATAATTAGAATTACCAGCCTCTGCTTGTCAGAAAATTTAAAGTCCTAAGAAGTTAGAAGCTAAAAGAGCCACAGGGATCTACTACCCAGCCAGCCCTGCTCATTGTCTTACATACAAATGCCCGAACTCGCGATGAGTCAGTCAATGGTCCAATTTTGTAGATGACAGTCAATGTTTATTTCAATGTGTTCACATAAAACGATTTTTAAATAAGCGCTGAAGTAAATAAAGTTTGATCATAACTCAGTTAAGAAAGAGTCCTTCCAGTAAATGCTCCTTCACAGCTGGATGGAAGCTTTAATATGCAATTGCCCCTAGGCCAATTCCTAAGGGGGAAAATCAGGCTTTTGATTTACTTAAGAAGTAAAATAAATAAACCTAGGACATGCAAAAGGTTCCCTCTCCTAAGTTAAGGAAGGAAAATAGTTCGATGGCTTTTCTGTAAAAACCACCTCTTCCTCTGAATGAATTTCCTAAACCCCACCCCCAACATAAGATCACTGAAGAAAACGGCTCAAGGAAAAGTGGCTAAGAGACATTTCCCAGGTAATGAGACCAAAAGTCCAAACAAATCAGCCGGTTTCTGGCACTCCTTCCTCACTATCACATCAGGTCCCTCAAAAGGCCTGGGGCATGTCAGGGCCCACCCATGGAACCCCTTACAGCAGTGAGCCCCTTCCCCCCACAGTCCAGCATGAATCTGCCCAGAGGCATTCAACTCCTGTGGGTGGAAGTGCCGGCAATACCAGAGGGCAGAAATCTGAGTGACACTTGGCACTCTCTTTCAACAAACCACCGCAAAGAGCTTTCCAAACCCAGGCCCTCACTATTTTCAAGACCAGGAAGTTGAAGCCTTCCTGGGGCAGAGGTAAAAAAGAAATAAGCCCACTCTCCCCCACCCTCCCACCAGTTACACTGCAATCCAGAGGCCATTAGGGAAGGCTCCATGTATCCACTGAGCAGTAAATACTTGTGTGCCCATAACCCTGCTTAGATTGGGGAGAACTTGAGAACTGGCATTTCCCCAGACAGGGGTAAAACAAAAATATGACTTGTCAGCTGCAAAATAAAACAAAACAAAAAGCACACTCCTAAGTTCTCCCAAAGGGTGGTTGGCTTGGAGGTGGAAACGGGGAGCGGGTACAACTGTCTCTTTACAATAGCTCGGAGAAGGGGGGCCCCCCGGGGGGGAGACAAGACCTGTGAGCAGCTGCACTCTCCTTTTCTGAAGGACACAAAGCAGCAAAGCCCAGGGAACTGAAGGGACTGGGGTTCAAAATGGGTGAGGAAAAGAAAATGGGGCACTGGAAAGAGATCCACCCCCTACCACTACTAACCTCGGTAAAGGGGCTGGGGGAAGGGGGGACACTCCCAGGCTCCAGAGAGCAGTGACCAATCAACCAGCACCCACCTATTTACCCAGATCTCACAGGATTCCTCAGGATAAAACCCTCAGATCAGGGAGCAGAAGGAATCTGCAGTCTAAATCAGAGCCTAGAGAACCCTAGATCCAGCCCGCCCCTTCCTCTCCAACGCTGAGGAGGGAAACTAGAGGAAGGCAGGCCTGAGAGGGGAGCACTCGGTGGGGAATGGGCGGGTCAAGGGAGGGAGCTAGGAGACACAAGTATGATAGCAACTTAATGGGAAGAGCCTGGCAGGATACTAGGGGGAAAGAAATCAATGAGGAACAAAACTGGGAGAGGGGTTTCAAAGGGAGGAAGAATCCATCCAAAAACTCAGGAGGCTCCCAGAAGGGATTTTGGGGTTGGGGAGGCAGACAATGATAGAAAGGAATGCTTGAACAGACATCTCTAATATCGGGCAGAATTCAGGGAAGGAGGACTCAAAAAGCAGGTATGAGGCAAAGTGGGGAGGACAAATACAGAAAGGGGAGAGTGGAGGTTGAGAGCTGAATCAAAATGGTGGGGGGAGAGGTCAGGTGGTGGTGGTAGAACTGAGAAGCAACAGAGGCGAAAGCCGTTACCAGAAGACCAGGGTGAGAGAGGACCGCTCCAAAAGGAACAGCGGTAGGAAAAGTGGAAAAAGGTCCAAAAAAATAGGTGAGCAAGTGGACAGCTCCAAGGGGAGAACTGGAAGACATTGGAGAGGATGGGCAGGAATGAACAAATGGAAGAACAGGTGCAAAAAGGATTTGGGGGCAGGTCTATGAGATGAAGAACAGGAAGGGAAGGGGGGTGACCGGCCATAGAGAAGTTATCGAAGGTTTAATGAGGCAAAGGGCCAAAATGGAGACAGAGATGAGAGGACATGGAGCAAAAAAGAGGAGGCTGGGAGCCGGTCTACAGGAAAGAACTGGAGGACCGACAGGTCAAAGAAGTGGGGAGCAAATGAATGAAATAGCTCAAGAGCAGCAAAGAGGATGTGGGAAGAGAAAAACCTCAAGAATACTGGGGCAGACTGAGTCCTCAGGGCAGCACCGGGGCCGCGGAAAGGCTGGGTTAGGGAGAGGCGGCAGAGAAGTGCCTGGCAGAAAGGAGAGCTCTGCAGGGTCAGAGATGGGGAGGAGGCTGCTTCAAGAAAGGCAGAGTCTGTCGAAAAGCAAGCACATTATGGAGCACAGCAAGAGCTGGAATTGGGCGAGGGGTAGGACCGGGAGGCAGAAAGGTCTGGAGGAGAGGAAAGGGTCTGAATGGCAAAAAGAAGAAAGATCCAAGGAGAGGGAGATGACAGCATGAGGGAGCAGGGGACAGATCGGAGGTGTGGAAGGTCGCAGAGCCAGGGGCACCCCCGGGGGTGCAGCAGGTGCTGAGAGTGGGCAGCAGGGCCCAAGGCGGAGGTGAAATTAAGTCCAAGGAGAAGGCCTGGGGCGGCAGTGCTAGACCAACAGGGTCTCGGAAGGATCTCCAAGGAGGTGGAACTGCGGGTCCTAGAGGGACAGCTCCTGGGGATGCAACAGATCCTGCGAGAAGGGGAAGAGCAGGCAGGTTAAAGGAGAGGCCGCTAGGAAGAGCGGTTGGAGCAGAATCGGAGGAGAGGAGAGAGGTCACGGATCTCGAAGCGGGGGCTCCAGAATGAAGGGACGCAGAAGGGTTACCGAGGAAGGGGATCCCATGAGCACTGCAGAGTCCAGGAGGCGCAGAGGCGAAAGCGGGGGGGGGGGGGGGTGCAGAATGGGGAGCAGAGTGGTTGAAATGTGGGGAGCGGGTGGCGAGGCAGGAACCGAGATCCCAAGCGGAGGGTGGAGGCAGACTCGGGGCAGCCAGGCAGGGCGGTCGGGGGCACGTCTGAAGGGCCGGCGGGCGCCGCGAGCTGGGCCCCAGCACGAAGCGGCGGGGCCCGGGGCGCTGGGGGGCCGCTCCCTCCCCTCCCCCTCCAGATCCTCCATTGTTCGCGGGCTCCGGGCCCCGCGGTCCCCGCCTCCCCCAGGACCCCGCAGCGGGGCGGCGCCCGGCCTCGCCGCCGGGGCCCACGAGCTCACGCACTCACCAGCGGGGCGCCCTCAGCGCGTCCCCGGCCTCCGGGATCCCGGCTGTGTCGACGGCGGCCCCGGCGCCATGTTCTGCTGCTCCTCGTCTCAGAGGCGGCTCCGGCGGCTCCGGCGGTGGGGGGCCGGGCGGACCCTCCCTCGCGGACTCCCTCCACCGCCTCCTCCACCTCCTGCAGCTCCCGCCGCGCCGCGGCTCTCCCTCGGGGCCGGGGGGAGGGCGGGGAAGGGAAGGGGGAGGGGGCGGGAACCAGGGGGAGGGCGGACCGGCCTCGCTCGCTCGCTCCTTCCCTCCCTCCTTCGCAATGGCGGCCGCGGCACCTCTTTCCTGCGGCCACCGCTCCCTCGCGCGCGCGCCCCCTCGCTACTGCGCGTGCGTGGCGCCGGGACCGTTGCAGGATAACGGCCCCCGGGAGCGCGCCGCGGGGGCACAGCCGGCGCGGCGTAGGGTGAGGTGGGGGAGCTCGTGCACCCCCGAGGGGGGGGTCACCGCCGCCGTCGCGGCCCGGCGCTGGGAACGGCCGCGGAGGGAGGGCGCAGTGCGCGTGCGCCCCGGGAAGACGCCGCTACTGCAGTGACTGCGGCGCGAGACGGAGCGCGAGGCGAGCCGCGGCCGGGCGGCGTGGGGCGGGCCGGTGCGCGTGCGCGGCCGGGGCTGCCAGCCGCCGGGGCTGCAGGCGCGAGGCGGAGGGAGTGGCCGGCGGGCGGTGCGCGCCTCGGCTGCAGTCGATCCTTCCCCTCCTCGCGCCGGCTCCGGGAGAAAGCTGGAGGGAGGGAGGGGGGCACGGCCCGTCCTGCGTGGGCGGGGGCGATTCCGCTCGCGCGGGACCTGACCAGCCAATGAGAGGCCAGGGGAGGTGGGTTTGCCGCGCGAGCCGCAGCTCCCGGGGTAACCGAGGAGGGAAAGAGGGAGAGACGTAACGTGGGGCGGTGAGGAGGGGCTAAGGAGGGGGGAGCGCACCCAGCAAAGAAGTTGACTGGGGAGCACGAGGAGGGGCTGGCCCGCCTCAGCCGCGCCGAGCCTGGCCATTCGCCGTCGCCGGAGGAGGGGCGGGGCTCGGGAGCGCGTGCTCTGGCCCCGGCGGTGGAGGAAACCTGCAGTCTTGCGCTGCTTGTCCTGCTTTCTGCGATCCCCCAAACCCGGGAGAGGAGCCCTGGCTTTGCAGGCGGCATTGCACAAATGACTGCACAGCAACTGTCAGCGTGGGCGACGGGAGGGGAAATGGTGACGCCAAGTTGCCCGCTTGTAACACTCGAGTTCCTCTGAACCGAGGAGGGGTTCCTCTGGGGCCCCTCCGGAAACATGGATCTTGGACGACGAGCGTTCCAGGCGCCGAGTCAGCCTTTATGGAATGCGTGAAGAAAGGCCGTGCTTCCTTTTTGCGCTTTGCGCCTCTCTCCTCAGTCTCTTCATCTATAAAATGGAAGAACCATCTTGTCGACCTCATAGAGTTGTGAGAATTGAGTTATATTTGTAAAGCGCTGAAAATCATGCCTTGCTCTATAAGCTCAAGTTTTAAGACACCCCATTAAATAAAAGATTTCTGGCCCGGCCCTGCGTGGCTCCGCTGGTTGAGCATCCATCCTCTCATGCAGGAGGTTGCCAGTTCGATTCCCCTTCAAACATGCCCGGGATCTATGTTTCTATTTCTCCCTCTCCTTTCCCCTCTCTTACAAAAAAAAAAAAAAAAAAAGTCAATAAAAAAAATTTAGCCGAAACCGGTTTGGCTCAACGGATAGAGGTCGGCCTGCAGACTGAAGGGTCCCAGGTTCCATTCTGGTCAAGGGCCTGTACCTTGGCTGCGGGCACATCCCCAGTAGAAGGTGTGCAGGAGGCAGCTGATCAGTGTTTCTAACTTCCTATCCTTCTCCCTTCCTCTGTAAAAAATCAATTAAATATATTTAAATAAAAGTTTTCTGACTACTAATCAGAGTTGTTTCCATGATTACCTCCCCCCCCCCTGTTTTTTAATAGCACTTAAAAATATTTGTATTGATTTCAGAGAGGAAGGGAGAGAGAGAGTCAGAAACATCATTGATGAGTCAGGGAGCGGCTGCCTGCTGCACGCCTCACACTGAGGATCAGGCACAACCTGGGCCTGTGCCCTGACTGGGAATCATGGCCTACTTCATCGGTCAACGCTCAACCACTGAGCCATGCCATCCGGGCAAAAATTTAGCACTTTTAATGCATGAAAGCTGATTCTTAGATGTTAGTGACTTTTTTTTTTTTTAAGTTTGTCTTAAGCACTGGGAGCCAACCAAGTGCCTGGGCTAGATTTTCTTTAGACCACCACGGCCAAACCTAGTTTGTAAGTGATTTTGAAAGTGCTTGAGGGAACACCAGAAAGAATGGAGGGAGGGGGCACCAGATTCCCCTATCTCCAATTAATGTCTTTATAACTCCAGTGCAGTGTTCCAGTTTTTTCTAACCTTGGGAAATCTGTGAACGGGCAGCACCTAGAAAAGAGAGAAGACTGGACTCATTCACTGAACCTAGACATCTTCTCCCCCCCCCCCCCCCCCATTTTTTAGAACATATTTTTACTGACTTCAGAAAGGAAAGGAAATGCAGGAGAGAAAAACATCAATAATGAGAATCACTGATCAGCTGTCTCCTGCGTGCCCCCTGCCGGGGTTCAAGCCTGCAACCCGGACACGTGCCCTGATCGTGACTCCAGCTGTGACCTCCTGGTCCACGGGCTGATGCTGAACCACTGAGCCACCCCAGCCCAGCCTCTCCCCCCCTTTTTAAGCTCATCAACTCCTTATCCTTCAAGTCTCAACTTGAAGTCACTTCCTCAGGGTGGCCTCCCAGATTTGCCCTGACCCATCATTCTTTGATAAAAATGGGCACTTTATGCTAGGCAACATTCTAAAGCACTTCACTCAGAAGGTGTCATGGAGGATCAAGTGAGTTAATTAATGTTTAGGCTACGTACGATTCGACTAAACTATGGCCCAGAGAGGTGACACAGCTAGCAGGTGGCAGATTTGCCATTGGCCCCCAGACAAGTGGGTAGATTGCTATCTTCGTTCTTCAGATCACTCCATCAGAGCTTAAAGTTCTGTGTCGGTGTCACCATTTTATGTGCGAGCCCTTTGAAGTCAGGCACTCTGGCTAGTTCCTCCACCTAGCAAATAATCCACAAAAAATATTTGTTAATAAATAAAAGAATCCATCCGAAACCGGTTTGGCTCAATGGATAGAGCCTTGGCCTATGGACTGAAAGGTCCCAGGTTTGATTCCGGTCAAGGGCATGTACCTTGGTTGCGGGCACATCCCCAATAAGGGGTGTGCAGAAGGCAGCTGATCGATGTTTCTCTCTCATCGATGTTTCTAACTTTATCCCTCTCCCTTCCTATCTTTAAAAAAATCAATAAAATGTATTTTAAATAAATAAAAGAATCCAATGTTAAACCAAGGAGGTGATGACAGGCTGACCTTCGGGCCAATGGCGGAAGAGTACACTGCTCTCTGCCGTCCTCTGCAGCATGGTAGCCAAAAAGACACAGGCCTTGTCCCATGCCTGACTCCTACCCCTCTTTCAGACACTAGCTCAGGTGTCCCCTCTCCCAGGAGGCCCTTCCTCACCTGCCAGGCTGGGTCAGACGCCCCGTCTCGATTTACACAAACAGCCCCTTTGGGTCCTTCACCCATACCCTGACCACCCTGGCTTGTCCATGTCTAGGGATGGGTCTTTCTCTCCATCAGACTGTGAGCCCTGTGAGGACAGGGCTGGGACTCTCGGTCACCGCTGAGGTCCCCAGTATAGGTCGAGGTATAAGGCAGAGGCTCGGACAGGGTTTCCCTGGATGGCCTAACGGAACCATCAAGGAAATTCCTCCCAGCTCTGCAGTTGGCACACTGCACTGGAGTTATAAAGACATTAATTGGAGATAGGGGAATCTGGTTCCCCCTTCCTCCATTCTTTCTGGTGTTCCCTCAAGCACTTTCTTTGCCTGCTAAAAAGGGCGGGTGTGGGCTGAGCAAGCCAACCAGAGGAAGCAGGCTTCCCTGAGGCAGCCGCTCCCGTACACCCCGCTAGCCTCCACTCCAGGATAAATAAACAACCCAACAAACAATTATTCGACAGAAGGAAGTTCCTACCACTGTCAAGATTGCCTAAGCACTGCCCTGGAGGCCCCAAAGCCTGGGTCAGGGGGATCACACCAGCCCAAAAGCCAGAGTAGGTCCAAGGCGGGGCCTGGGAATCCGGACCAGCATGGGAGCGATGTACAGGCAGAAAAAGCCACAAGAGAATTTTTTCAAATAGGGTGGAGGTGTGGGGCATATTCCCTCTCCATTTCTCAGCATCAGAAGAAATCAGACAGGGTGGAGACCAAGTTTGCACTTGACCAGGGCGTCGGTGTGCTCACAGCGCCACCTACCAGCTGAACTGAGGAAGTGCAGCTCGCTGATGCTGCGGGAGAGGCAGAGAGCAGTGTACTCTCCCGCCATTGGCCAGAAGGTCAGCCAATCGGGGGAGAAATGGGAGACGCAGATGCTGCGGCTCCCTGCATTATCTCAGCGCCTAACCATCATCGTAGTGGGCACGCACCGGATATATGATGTAAGAATTGATAACGAACCTCTCAATGTCTATAAACTTTAAATATTGGCCCTGCTCGCTGTGGCTCAGTTTGCTTGAGCCTCATCCCATGCACCAAAAGAGCGAACGTTTGATTCTCCGACAGGGCACATGGTTGCTGGCTCCATACCCAGTGGGGGACGTGCAGGAGGCAGCCATCGATGCTTCTCTATCTTTCCTTCAAATCAATAAAAACATTTTTCTAAATTCACTCGTCCTGGGTGGGTAGCTCAGTTGTTAGAGCGCCATCTTGATATGGCAAGGTTGTGGATTCCATCCTTGGTGAGGGCACATACAAGAATCAACCAATGGTGCAGAAACCGGTTTGGCTCAGTGGATAGAGCGTGGGCCTGCGAACTGAAGGGTCCCAGGTTCGATTCCGGTCAAGGGCATGTACCCTGGCTGCGGGCACATCCCCAGCAGGGGGTGTGCAAGAGGCGGCTGATTGATGTTTCTCTCTCATCCATGTTTCTGACTTTCTATCCCTTTCCCTTCCTCCCTGTGAAAAATCAATATAATAAAAAAAAATAAAAGAATCAACCAATGGAGTGCGGCCAGGCGGCTCGGACCAGTGGATTGTGTAGAATAGGTTGCCAGGCTCTTGTCTTCTGCTCACCATGGCTTCTCTGATGACCAGGTGAAAGAACTGGAGAAGCGTGCTTCAGGCCAGGGCTTCTGAGCTGATTCTCAGCCCTTGATCAAAAGAATCCGTCTCAGTCCTAACCCTAACCCTAACCTTAAACCTAGCCCTAGCCCTAACCCCAGCCCTAAACCTAATCCTCGCACTAACCCTAACCCTAACCCTAACCCTAAAACTAGGCCTAGCCCTAACCCTAGCGCTCGCCCTAACCCTAACCCTAACCCAGGCCCTAGGTCCAACACTAACCCTAACCCTAACCCTAACATTAGCCCTAGCTCTAACCCTAACCCTAGCCCTAGCCCTACACCAGCCCTAAACCTAGCCCTAGCCCTAACCCTAATGATAACCCTAACCCTAACCCTAACCCTAACCCTAACCCTAGCTCTAGCCAAAAAAAAAAAAAAAAAAAAAAGAATCCGTCTCAGAATTCCTCCTCTCCCCTCCAAAGAAGAAGCATCTTTCCCTGGAGGAAATTCAGAAGACATCAGAAGCTGCAGAAGAAAGACGCAAGTCCCATGAAGCCGAGGTCCTGAAGCAGCTCGCTGAGGAGCGAGAGCTCGAGGAAGGAGCGCCTCAGAAAGCAATCGGAGAGAACAACTTCAGTCAAGTGGCAGAGGAGAAGCTGACCCACAAAACGGAAGCCAGCAAGGAGAGCGGAGAGGAACAGATGGCTGCCACGCTGGAGCGTTTGCGAGAGAAGGACAAGCGCATTGAAGAAGTGCGGAAGAAGGAAGAATCCGAAGGTCCTGCCGATGAGATTGAAGCTGACTAATTTGTTTGAGAACTGGTTTTCTCCCCCTCCCCTTCCTAAATATCCAAAGACTGTACTGGCCAGTGTCATTTTATTTTTTGCCCTCCTGACAAATATTCTAGGAGCTGATCGATGTAGGACCATAAGTAGATCCAGATTGTATGATGTTTTGAGGGATAAAGGGGAGAAGCTGAAAGTGTTTTACGCTTTTTCTAAAGTGTGGCGGTCTTTCTAATGTAGCTATTTTTCTTGTACCTTTTCTACTTCAGCACACTTGGTGTGCTGGGTCAATGGCCAGCACTGTTTTGGCTCTATGGAAACATGTTTGTGAAAAGAGTACCTAGTGGCTTCTTTTAAATTGTTAAATGCTGAATATCTGTTCACTTTTAAATCCCAAATCTGTCCCGATCTTACCAGATGCTACTGTACTTGAATGGTTATAAAACCACATAGTGCTGTTAAAAATAAAAAAGAATCAGCCCAGACCGGTTTAGCTCAGTGGATAAAGTGTTGGACTGTGGACTGAAGGGTCCCGGGTTCGATTCCGGCAAGGGCATGTACCTTGGCTGCGGGCACATCCCCAGTGGGGGGCGTGCAAGAGGCAGCTGATCGATGTTTCTCTCATCGATGTTTCTGACTTTCTATCCCTCTCCCTTCCGCTCTGTAAAAAATCAATAAAATAGATATTAAAATAAATAAATAAATAAATAAGAATCAACCAATGAACATATCAATAAATGGAACAACAAATCTCTCAATCAATAAAAATATTTGTACATTGAAATGGAACACGTATACTGACAAGTGCACAAATCAACTGCTCACAGAGAACACACACCTATAACCAGCACCCAGATTAAGCAACAATATGACAAGTGTCTCAGAACTTCTCCCCTTGTTCCTTTCCAGTCACTCCCCTCTTTCCAAGAAAGAAAACCACTTTCCTTATTTCTTTGACCATACATTAGCTTCCCCTGTTTTTATACTTTATATATATGCAATTATACAGTGAATGGCCTCTTTTGACCAACATTGTTTGTTAGATGCAGCCGTATTACTGTGTGTAGATGGGGATGGTTTGTTCTCAGCGGTGTGTGGTATTCTACGGCGTGAATGGACCACGATGCAGTTACCCATTCTGCTGTTGGCGAGCCTCTGGGTAGTGTCCACGTTTTCGCTATTATGGGTGGTGCTGCTGTGAGCAGTCTGGAACGAGTCTTTTGGTAAACGTATGGAATCATTTCTGCTAGGTCTGTGTCTCGGTGTGGAATTCCTGGGCACCGAGTGGGCATGTGTGGTCGACTTTCTTTCACCAGTTCCCCAAAGTGAAGAGACCAACTTACATCCCTGGAGTCATGCACCAGAATTTTCCTAAACACTTGATATTGTCTGTATTTTTATTTTTATTTTTTAAATATATTTTATTGATTTTTCACAGAGAAGAAGAGAGATAGAAAGTCAGAAACATCGATGAGAGAGAAACATCGATCAGCTGCCTCTTGCACACCCCCTGCTGAGGATGTGCCCGCAGCCACGGTACATGCCCTTGACTGGAATCGAACCCGGGACCTTTCAGTCCGCAGGCTAATGCTCTATCCACTGAGCGAAACCGATAAGGGCTGTATTTTTATTTTTATTTTTGAAGACTTTAAAATTTATTTTTAGAGAGAAAACAAGGAAGAAGGAGAGAGAGAGAGAGAGAAACATCCATGTGAGAGTGAAACATCCACCTGCTATGAAGGATCGAGCCTGCAACCCGGGCAAGTACTCTGACTGAGAATCAAATTTGCAAAGGTTTCGCGTCTGGGACACCCAGCCAACTGAACCGTGCTGTCCGGGACAGCCTTTTCTCACAGATAGATAGATAGGTCTATATCTATATGCCATTTGAATAGCATTTTCTGGTGCTGTTCAAATCTTTTGCCCATTTTTTGTTATATATTTGTATTTTTCTTTTCTTTTTTTTATCTTTTATTTTTACCTTAATTTTTTTGTCATTGTTAATCCTCACCTAAGGACATCTTTTCCATTGTTTTTACAAAAAGAGTGGAAGGGAAGAAGGGAGGAGGGAGACAGAGGGGGGGGACATCAATGTGAGAGGGATACATCCACTGGCTGCCTCCCACATGTGCCTTGAGGGAGGCTGGGAGTGAACCTGCAACCTAGATACGTGACCTGGACCAGGAACCAAACCAGAGGACCTTTGGTGCAATGCTCTAACCACTTAGCAACACCAGCCAGGGCAATTACATTGTTTTTAAATATATATATATTTTTATTGCTTTCATAGAGGAAGGGAGAGGAGAGATAGACACATCCATGGTAAGAGAGAATCATCGATCGGCTGCTTCCTGCACGCTCCCTGCTGAAGACTGAGCCCACAGCCTGGCGAGGTGCCCACCATGGGATTGATCGGTGACCTCATGGTTCATAGGTCCACGCTCAACCCTGGGCCGCGCCGGCAGGGCTAAGTCATTTTCAATTACACAATGGTGCACAAATTGCCCTAGCCGGTGTGGCTCAGTGGATGGGGCAGCCTGGAGACGGAAGGGTCCTGGGTTCCATTCTGATCAAGGGCTTTGGGCTTGATCCCCAGTAGTGGGTGTGCAGGAAGCACCCCATAAAAGATTCTTTTTCATCATTGATATTTCTCTCTCCCTCTTCCTTCCTCTCTGAAATCAATAAAAATATTTTTTAAATTAAAAAACAACAACAGCCGAGACCGGTTTGGCTCAGTGAATAGAGCGTCGGCCTGCGGACTGAAGGATCCCGGGTTCGATTCCGGCAAGGGCATGTACCTTGGCTGCGGGCACATCCCCGGTAGGGGGCGTACAAGAGGCAGCTGATCGATGTCTCTCTCTCATCGATGTTTCTGACTTTCTATCCCTCTCCCTTCTGATCTGTAAAAAATCAATAAAATATATTTAAAAAAAACCAACAACAACAATAGTGCATCTTGGGGGGAAAGGGTTTGGGGGGTATGGGAAGAGACTGGACAAAAATCGTACACCTATGGATGAGGACAGTGGGGGGGAGGTAAGGGCAGAGGGTGGGGTGGGAACCGGGTGGAGGAGAGCTATGGGGGGCGGGGGGGGGGAGAGACAATAATAAAGATTTATTAAATTTAAAAAAAAACAACAACAGTGCATAAATTTCTTGTCCTTGCACAAATTTAAAATATTGCGCTTTAAAGGGAGTGAGAAGTACTCTCATTTTTGTTAAACTACAAAGGACTCTACTCTTCAGGAAGTTGTAGGCGCTCAGTCTCTGGCATGTAAGTTCAAAAGGTAGGGCCAGACCTCCAGCATGGCTCGGTGGTTGAGTGTCCACCTAGGGGCCAAGAGGTCACTGGTTCAGTTCCCAGTCAGGACACATGTCCAGGTTGTGGGCTGGATCCCCAGAGGGCATGTGCAAGAGGCAGCCACTGATCCGTGTTTCTGTCACTGAGCCCTCTGCTTTTTTCTCTTTCTAAAACCAATAGAGGCTTTTTCAAAAATAGGGTCATTTTGATTTCATTTATTCAGGCCAATGTTAGATTATTTTTAAAATAGTTTTATTGATTTCAGAGAGGAAGGGAGAGGGAGAGAGGGATAGAAACATCAATGATGAGAGAGAATCATTGAGTGGCTGCCTCCTGCATGCCCCGCACTGGGGATCGGGCCTGCAACCCAGGCATGTGCCCTTGACCTGAATCGAACCTGGGACCCTTCAGTCTGCAGGCTGATGGTCTATCCACTTAGCCAAACCGGCCAGGGCTAGATTATTTTTTACAAAACACCTTCAGAGTTTTATCCAATTCTCCAGGATTTTGTCCAAGTATCTTTTGTCCTTTCCAATTGAGCTCACCATCTCAAACATAACAAGAAATTACAAATTTGAAATTGTCCTATGTCTATTCTTTGGCTTAGTTTCTTTCTTTCTTTTTAAAATATATTTTATTGATTTTTTTTTACAGAAAGAAAGGGAGAGGGAGAGAAACATTGATCAGCTGCCTCTTGCACGCACCCTACTGAGGAGGTGCCCGAAACCAAGGTACATGCCCTTGACCAGAATCAAACCTGGGACCCTTGAGTCCGCAGGACGATGCTCTATCCACTGAGCCAAACCACTTTCAGCCTCTTTTTTTTCTTTCTTCCCTCCCTCCCTCCTCCTCCTCCTCCTCCTCCTCCTCCTCCTCCTCCTCCTCTCTTCTTCTCTCTTCTTCTTCTTCTTCTTCTTCTTCTTCTTCTCTCTCTCTCTCTCTCTCTCTCTCTCTCTCTCTCTCTCTCTCCCTCTCTCTCCCCCCCCCCCATCCAAGTACTAACCAGGCCTGACCCTGCTTAGCTTCCGAGATCAGAAGAGATCAGGCACGTTCAGAGTGGTATGGCCATAGACTCACTCCCTCTCCCTCTTTCTCTCTCTCTATCTCTTTCCACTCGTCCTAGGATATTTTCCCATTTATATTTTAGGGAGAGTGGAAGAGAGAGGGAAAGACAGAGAACATCGATGTGAGAGAAACACATTGATTGGTTGTCCCCTTGCACGAACTCCCCACCACTACCACCACCACCACCAGTGCCAGGGTGGGGGAGGAGCCCTGGACCAGAGTCAAACTCTGGACTCCTTGGTCTGCAGGCCTACGCTCTATTCACTGAGACAAACTGGCTAGGGCCGTGCTCGGCAAACTGCGGCTCGCGAGCCACATGCGGCTCTTTGGCCCCTTGCGTGTGGCTCTTACACAAAATACCACGGCCTGGGTGAATCTATTTTGAAGAGGTGGCGTTAGAAGAAATCTAAGTTTAAAAAATTTGGCTCTCCAAAGAAATCTCCATCGTTGTCCTGTTGCTATTTGGCTCTGTTGACTAATGAGTTTGCCGACCGCTGGGCTGGGGCAATCTTCTTTATATACAGTCCATTTTGGAAAAAAAATCCTCAACTTCTTAAGTCTTCCAAACACATTGCAATGATGCTCATGTTCTTCTTGTAGTTTAATATACTAAAAGAGCTTTTAAAACCTGTCTTTGAGCCTGGCTGGTGTGACTCGGTGGTTGAGCATCGACCCAGGAACCAAGAGGTCATGGTTCGGTTACAATTCAGGGCACATGCCTGGGTTGGGGGCTCGATCCCCAGTGAGGGGCATGCAGGAGGCATCGGATCAGTGATCTTCTCTCATCACTGATGTTTCTCTCTCTCCCTTCCTCTATAAGAAAATCAATAAAAACGTATTTTTAATAACTGGTTTTGAAAAACAGTAAAGAACACAGAGTAAAATGTTAACAATAAATAAATAACACAATCCAGATAAGATTCCGTCTCCCCCCCACCAGCACGGCACAGTGGTTGAGCATCGACCTGTGAACCGGAGGTCATGGCTCAGCAGGGGTTGTGAGTTGGGTCCCATTGTGGGGCGCACAGGAGCAGCCGATCAATGGTTCTCCCTCATCATTGATGTTTCCATCTCTCTCTCCCTCTCCCTTCCTCTCTGAAATCAATCAATCAATCAATTTGTACATATCTATAATAATAAAAGCATAATATGCTAATTAAACTGGATGTCTGTCCGGACCGCCTTCCAGACCAAGCTGGGGCTGCAAGGGAAGCTCGGGTCCTGGGTGCCAGAGGGAAGTCAGTGCTGGCAGCCGGGGGAAAGAAGGCTTACTCTTGCAAAAATTTCATGCACCGGGCCTCTGATACCCTATCTAATAAAAGAGTAATATGCAGATTGACTATCACTCCAATACACAAGAGGGCTGCCCCCATGTAGTCAAAGATCCTGCCCCCATGTGGACACAAGATGGCCACCACAAGATGGCCAGCAGGGGAGGGCAGTTAGGGGTGACCAGGCCAGCAGAGGAGGGAAGTTGGTGGCAAACAGGCTGGCAGGGGAGCAGTTAGACATCAATCAGGCTGGCAGGGTAGTAGTTAGGGGGTGATCAGGCTGACAGGCAGAAGCAGTTTGGAGCCAGCAGTCCTGGATTATGAGAAGGATGTCCAACTGCCCATAGGATCAGGCCTAAATGGTGGGTCTGACATCCCTCGAGGGGTCCCAGATTAGAGACGGTGCAGGCTGGGCTGAGGGACAACCTCCCCAACCCCCCCAACCCCGTGCATGAGTTTCGTGCACTGGGCCTCTAGTATATATATAAAGATGCAGTCTCTTTGAGCAACATAAGCCCGTACCACTTGCCTCTCCAGAAGTGTGCTTTCTTCCAGATCTCTCTATGCACTTACATAAATGCAGCGTAGGATGGTAGCTAGAGGCACCATGTCTGGAGCCAGAATGCCTGGACTGGAGTCGCAGCTCCACCATTTATTTACAAGCTGTGTGATCTTGGGCAAGTTACTCAGCTTCTCATTACCCCTAAGATTCCCTCATCTGTAAAGCGGGGCTGATAATATTAGTACTGCCGTACAGAGCTGTGTTTTTGTTTTGTTTTTTTAAACATTTTTATTGATTTCAGAGAGAAGGCAGAGGGAAAGATAAAAACATCAACGATGAGAGAGAATCATTGATCAGCTGCCCCCTGCACACCCTTACTGGGGACTGAGCCCACACCCAGGCACGTGCCCTGACTGGGAAACCGGCTGCGATCTCCCGGGCCACAGGCTGAGGCTCAGCCGCCGAGCCACGCTCGCCAGGCTCCAGTTGTTTTGAGGTTTCAGGGAATGAGCCGCTTAGGATCACGTCTGTAACACGGTAAGCACTATATTGGTGACAGCTGCTACTGAGTTGTGAAGGTTTTTGCTTAACATAAATTGTGTCACATTGTTTATTGTGTTGAAATATAAGTAACATATCATGTACTATTCTAACCACTCTTAGGGGAACAATAGTGGCAATAAGTACATTCACAATGTTGCTCAACCATTGCCACTGTCCATGTTCAGAACTTTTGAACTAAACCGAATGGAAACTGTATCTATCCATGAAACGGTAACGCCCTGCCTGCCTCCCTCCCATGCCCCGGCCCCTGATAACCTGCGTTCCACTTTCTGTTTCTATAAGTTTGCCTGTTCTAGGTCCCTCACAGACATGAAGCCATCTAACATTTGTCCTTTTGTGTCCACCTTCTTACACTTAGCATGTGGCTTTCAAACTTCAGTCTGGCCGGTGTGGCCCAGTTGGATGGAACTTTGTCCCGCTCACTAAAAGGCTGCAGGCTCGATTCCCGGTCAGAGAACATACCTAGGTTGTCTGTTCAAGGTTCGGTCCCCAGGCGGGATGCATATGGAAGACAGCCAATGGATGTTTCTCTCTCACATTGATGTTTCTCTCTCCCTCCTTCCCTCTCTCTCTTTCAAACACACACACACACACACACACACACACACACACACACACACACACACACACACAGTTCATCCATGTAGTAGCATGTGTCAGAACTTCATTGCTGCGTGACTGGCGTGGCTCAGCGATTGAGCATCGACCTATGAACCAGGAGGTCACGGTCCGATTCCCGGGCAGGGCACACGCCTGAGTTGTGGGCTCGAACCCCAGTGTGGGGTGTGCAGATGGCAGCCGATCAATGATTCTCTCTCATCATTGATGCTTCTATCTCTCTCCCTGTCTGAAATCGATAAACATATATTAAAAAAAAATAACTTCATTGCTTTTTAAGGTTGAATAATATTCTATTGTATGTATATACTACATCTTGTTTATCCATTTATCTTTTTTTTAAAATATATATTTTATTGATTTTTTACACAGCAGAAGGGAGAGGGATAGAAAGTCAGAAACATCGATGAGAGAGAGACATCGACCAGCTGCCTCTTGCACGCCCCCTACCGGGGATGTGCCCGCAGCCAAGGTACATGCCCTTGCTGGAATCGAACCCGGGACCCTTCAGTCCGCAGTCCGACGCTCTATCCACTGAGCCAAACCGGTCCTGGCTATCCAGTTATCTTTTGATGGACATTTAGGTTTTTAGCTATTGTGAATAAAACTGTTATCAACACTGGTGTACAAATATCTATTTAAATCCGTTTTCAATTCTTTGGGTTCTATACCTAGAAATAAAATTGCTGGATCAGGTGGTAATTCTTTTTCAGAAGTAAACTGTTTTCCACAGTGGCAGCATCATCCGTCCCACTAGAAACGGATGAGAGTTCCAATTTCTCCACATTCTTGCAAACGCTTGCTTTTTCCATTGTGTGTGTGTGTGTGTGTGTGTGTGTGATTACAGCCATCCTAATGGGTGTGAAGGGGTATGTCACTATGGTTTTGATTTTGCAATTTGCCAATGACTAGCGCTGTTGAGCATCTGTTCATGTGCTTGTTGGCCATTTGTAGATGATCTCTGGAGAATTGTCTATTCAAGTCCTTTGCTCATTTTTGAACTGCGGTTCTTTATATACTGTGGGTATTAATCCCTTATCAGATATGTGCTTTGCAAATATTTTATCCATTTCTATGGGATGTCTTTCAATCTCCTGATAGTGTCCTTTAATGCATAAAAGTTTTACATTTTCATAACATTTAATTTATTTTTTCTTTTGTTGCTTATGCTTTTGGTTTCATATAAATCAGCCGTTGCTGCCGGAACCAGTTTGGCTCAGTGGATAGAGCGTCGGCCTGTGGACTGAAAGGTCCCGGGTTCAATACCGGTCAAGGGCATATACCTTGGTTGTGGGCACATCCCCAGTAGGGGGTATGCAGGAGGCAGCTGATTGATGTTTCTAACTCTCTATCCCTCTCTCCGTAAAAAACCAATAAAATATATAACTAAAAAAAAATGCCAAAACCGGTTTGGCTCAGTGAATAGAGCGTCAGCCTGCGAACTGAAGGGTCCCAGGTTCGATTCCGGTCAAGGGCATGTACCTTGGCTGCAGGCACATCCCCAGTAGGCAGTGTGTGCAAGAGGCAGCTGATCAATGTTTCTCTCTCATCAATGTTTCTGACTTTCTATCCCTCTCCCTTTCTCTCTGTGAAAAATCAATAAAATATATTTAAATAAATAAGTAAGTAAGTAAGTAAGTAAATAAATAAATAAATAAATCAGCTGTTGCCAACCAGTGGTCCAAGAGGTCTGAGAGGTTGGCGTCTGCTGATTTAAGGAAAACTTTGGAGCAGTGGCCGCCAGCCAATTGTCCACAGCCCACTCTTGGTTCACGAGGTCTAAAAGGTCAGCACCTGCTGATATAAATCATCCTAGAAGCCTGGTGCATGAAATTCATGCACAGGTAGGGTCCCTAGGCCTGACCGGCGATCAGAGCCGGTAGGGGCCTCCCAGCTGCCAGCTAGGGCCTTCCTTTGTTATGCACCGCCCCCTGGTGGTCAGCGAACATCATAGTGAGTGATCAAACTCTCGGTTTCCTGGTCGAACTCCCCAGGGGACACTATGCACATTAGTCTTTTATATACATACTAGAAGCCCAGTGCACAAAATTCTTGCAGGGGGGGGGGGCGCGGGAGATGTCCCTTAGCCCAGTCTGCACCCTTTCCAATCTGGGACCCCTCGAGGGATGTCCAAGTGACCATTTAGGCCCAATTAAGGATCAGGCCTAAATGGGCAATCGGACATCCTTCTCACAATCCAGGACTGCTGGCTCCAAACTGCTCACCTGCCTGCCTCCCTGATTGCCCCTAATTGCTTCTGCCTGCCAGCCTGATCACCACCTAACCACTACCCTGCCAGCCTAATTGATGTCTAACTGCTCCTCTGACAGCCTGTTTGCCCCTAACTTCCCTCCTCTGCTGGCCTGGTCACCCCTAACTGCCCTCCCCTGCAAGCTTGATCGCCCACAACTGCCTTCCCTTGCAGGGCCTGGAACCTCCCAACGGCCCTCCCCTCCTGGCCATCTTGTGGTGGCCATCTTGTATCCACATGGGGACAGGATCTTTGACCACATGGGGGCAGCCCTCTTGTGTGTTGGAGTGATGGTCAATCTGCAAATTACTCTTTTATTAGATAGGATAGAGGCCTGGTGCATGGGTGGGGGCCAGCTGCTTTGCCCTGAAGAGTGTCCCAGATCAGGGTGGGAGTTCCCTTGGGGTGAGGGGCGGCCTGGGCAAGGGACCTGTGGAGGTTTGCAAGCTGGCCATGCCCCCCAGCAACCCAAGCGGAGGCCCTGGGATCTGGGATTAATCTATGTCTACAATTGAAACTTTGTAGCCTGGAGCAGAGCCAAGCTTTCTGCCCGCTGGGGGAGGGGGGGCAGCCATTTCTGTTTGAAACATTGTAGCCTAGAGTGGAGGCCTAGGCCAGCAAGGCAGGCTGAAAGCTTGGCTTCTTTGTTGCCAGGGAAACCCAAGCCTCTGTTCTCTCCAGCTCAGTGGCTGCCGCCATTTCTGTATCTTTTATAATGGAAACTTTGTAACATTGAGTGGAGGCCTAGGCAGGCAACAGCAGGCAGAAAACTTGGCTTCCTCTGTTGCTGGGGAAACCCAAGCCTCCCTCCTGCTCTGAGTGGAGACAGCCTTCTTGGTTGGGGTTTATTTGCATAATCTGCTCCTAATCGGCTGGTGGGCTTGGGTTGTGGGTGTGGCGAAGGTAGGTCAAATTTGCATATTACTCTTTTATTAGATAGGGCTAGGGACTGGTGCACAAAATTCATGCACTGGGGGTGAGTGTTCCCTCAGCCCAACCTGCCCCCTCACACATACTGGGAGCCCTCAGGGGATGTCCTACTGAGCACTCACTCCATCCTGCTCAAGGCCTAAAGCCTCTGGCCTTAGGCACCCAGCCATCGCCCTGCAATGGGGACAATGGCTGGCTCTGTCCCAGCCACACCCCTCCCCTCCACCCCCCGAGCCCAGGCCTTTACCCCAGCCAGCTCAAGCCTGGGTAGCACGGGCCTCGGCCCTGGCCCCCAGCCCAGGCCTTCTCCCTGGCCAGCACACGCTAGCTACCTAGACCCTGCCCCCAACAGCCCCGGCTGCCTTGGTCCCATACCCTGCGGCCCCGGGCACATTGGCCCAGCCCCCACAACCCTGGCTGTCTTGGCCCCGCCCACTGTGGCCCAGGCAGCCTCGGCCCCACCCCCCCACAGCCTGGGCAGCCTCAGCCACGCACCCCCCCCTGTGGCCCAGGCCACCTCAGTCTTGCACCCCCCGTGGCCCCAGGCACATCGGCCCCACCCCCTGGCCCTGGTCACCTCAGCCACACCCCCTGTGGCCCAGGCCACCTCAGCCACGCCCCCCGTGGCCCAGGCTGCCTCAGCCCCACCCTCTACTCCTGATTAGCTGGTGAGCATGGCCAGTGGATGTGGTTTGTGGGTGTGGCAAAGGTACAGTCAATTTGCATATTACCTTTTTATTAGATACGATTGATAACTTTTGAAAAGAATAATGTGGCAGACATTAGCCAAATGATCAAACTTAACATCACCAAGGCTGAGACAAGCCACATGACGTGCTCTGAGAATGAGACAGCATCACTTTGATATTTCTACCAAAACGTCAGAAATGTCAAACCGGGGTCTAATCACGAGGAAACATCGGACAGATTCGAATTAAGGAACATTTTGCAAAATAACTGACTTGGACTCTTCAAAAAACGCCAACATATTGAAATGCTGCCAAGGTAAGGGGGCTGTTCCAGATTCAAGGAGGCTAAAGGGATGTGACAATTAAATGCAACCTATGATCCTAGATTGGATTTTGGAACAGAAAAAAAATCTGTAAGGAATATCGCTGAGATGTTTAGTGACATTTTTTTGAAAAAAATATTTTATTGATTTTTTTACAGAGAGGAAGGGAGAGGGTTAGAGAGTCAGAAACATCGATGAGAGAGAAACATCAATCAGCTGCCTCTTGCACACCTCCAACTGGTACATGCCCTTGACCGGAATTGAATCTGGGACCTTTCAGTCTGCAGGCCGATGCTCTATCCATTGAGCCAAACCAGTTTCGGTAGTGACATAAGGGCTGATCCTTTCTGTTCACGTCCATGGAAAGTCACCTAGACTCCAAACTACTCAGGCTGTGAGATTCCTGTGGATAGACAAAGTCTGTTTGCCTGCTTTGGCACTCTGTCCCCCAACACACACTAATCATCATTTGGTTAACTCCTTTTCTTCCTCTCTATTTCTTTCTTTCTTTTTTTTTAATATCCTATCTAATAAAAGAGTAATATGCAAATTTGACCATACCTTACCACACCCACAAACCACACCCATATCCACCAGCCAATCAGGAGCAAATTATGCAAATAAACCCCAACCAAGATGGCTGCCACCACTGAGAGCAGGAGGAAGGCTTGGGTTTCACCTGGCAACAGAGGTAGCCAAGCTTTCTGCCTGCCTAGGCCTCCACTCAAGGTTACAAAGTTTCAATTATAAAAGATACAGAAATGGCGGCAGCCACTGAGCTGGAGAGAACAGAGGCTTGGGTTTCCCTGGCAACTGAGGAAGCCAAGCTTTCTGCCTGCTGTTGTTGGCCTAGACCTCCACTCTAGGCTACAATGTTTCAAACAGAAATGGCTGCTGTCCCTGAGCGAGCAGAAGGCTTGGCTCTGCCCCAGGCTACAAAGTTTCAATTGTAGACATAGATTAATCTCAGATCCCAGGGCCACCACTTGGGTCACTGGGGTGCATGGCCAGCCAGCAGACCTCCACAGGCCCCTCGCCTAGGCCGCCCCTCACCCCAAGGTAACCCCCACCCTGATCTGGGACACTCTTCAGGGCAAAGCAGCTGGCCCCCACCCATGCACCAGGCCTCTATCCTATCTAATAAAAGAGTAATTTGCAGATTGACCATCACTCCAACACACAGGAGGGCTGCCCCCATGTGGTCAAAGATCCTGCCCCCATGTGGACACAAGATGGCCACCACAAGATGGCCAGCAGGAGAGGGCCATTGGAGTTTCCAGGTCTTGCAAGGAAGGGCAGTTGTGGGTGAGCAAACCAACAGGGGAGGGCAGTTGGGAGGGACCAGGCCTGCAAGGGAGGGCAGTTGTGGGCGATCAGGCCAGCAGGGGAGGGCAGTTAGGGGTGACCAGGCCTGCAGAGGAGGGAAGTTGGGGCAAACAGGCTGGCAGGAGAGCAGTTAGGCATCAATCAGGCAGGCAGGGTAGTGGTTAGGTGGTGATCAGGCTGGCAGGCAGAAGCGATTAGGGGCAATCAGGGAGGCAGGCAGGTGAGCAGTTTGGAACCAGCAGTCCTGGATTGTGAGAAGGATGTCTGATTGCCTTTTTAGGCCCAATCCTACTGGGTTCTGGCCTAAATGGTCAGTGGGACATCCCTCGAGGGGTTTCAGATTGCAGAGGGTGCAGACTGGGCTAAGGGATATCCCCTACCCCTCCGTGCAAGAATTTCATGCACCGGGCCTCTAATATATATATTGATTTCAGAGGGGAAGGGAGAGGGAGAGAGAGATAGAAACATCAATGATGAGAGAGAATCTTTGATAGGCTGCCTCCTGGAGGCCCAACACTGCGGATTGAGCCCGTAACCTGGGCATGTGCCCTTGACCAGAATTGAACCTGGGATCCTTCAGTCTGCAGGCCTCCACTCTATCCATAGAGCCAAATGGATCCAAATCAGCTAGGGCTCTTTCTTTTTCTTTCTTTCTTCCTTTCTCCCTTCCTTCCTTCCTTCCTTCCTTCCTTCCTTCCTTCCTTCCTCTCTCTCTCTCTTCTCTCTCTCTCTCTTCTCTCTCTCTTCTCTCTCTCTCTCTCTCTTCTCTCTCCTCTCTCTCTCTCTTCTCTCTCTCTTCTCTCTCTCTCTCTTCTCTCTCTCTTCTCTCTCTCTCTCTCTCTCTCTCTCTCTCTCTCTCTCTCTCTCTCTCTCTCTTCCTTTCTTTCGAGAGAAACATCAACAGGTTGTCTCTGTGCGTATCCCAACTGGGGATCAAACCCACAACCCGGCTATGTGTCCTGACTGGGAATCAGGCCGGCGACCTGTCGGTGTACAGGACGATGCTCAGCCAAGGCACCACCCCGGCCAGAGCTCCGCTCATCTCCTAATTCCAGGTGAACGCCACTGCCTCTGGGAGGCTGTTCCCAAGCCTTCCGCTGTCCAGGGGCCTCCCTCTGAGCGGCTGTGGCAGCCAGCCTCCAAGGTGGCCCCCCGTGTTGCACACCTGGTGTCCCTGTCCCCTCCTACATCAGCAGAGCAGATCTATGTACCATTAACACATTGTGGAAACGACTGAGGGTGACTTCTGAGCCAAGGTCATAAAAGACATTGCAGCTTCTGCCTTGTCCTTTCTAGAATCCTTCACTCCGGGGAGAGGGGGGTGGGATACTGCCACGTGAGGACACACATGTCCGTGAGGAGAGGTCCCCCTTGTGGGGAACAGAGGCCTTCAAACAGCCAGCATTAGCAGCCAACCCTACCAGAGAGCAACCCCATGAGAGCCCCCCATAAAGCTGCTCCCAAATTCCTGACCCACAGAAACTGTGTGATACAAAATGTCAACTGTTGCTTCCTAAGTAACTTTTTTAAATTTGCATAATGCCATTTAAGTCTATGTCCCCTGATGCTGGCTGGGTGGGGACAGTGTCTGTTTTCCTGCTACCTATTCATTCCTTCATTCATTCAGTAAATGTTTACTAGACTAGTGACTCATTCATTCCTTCAGTAAATGTTTACTGGACTAGTAACTCATTCATTCATTCATTCATTCATTCAGTAAATGTTTACTGGACTAGTGACTCACTCATTCATTCATTCATTCATTCATTCAGTAAATGTTTACTAGACTAGTGCCAGCACTAAGCTAAACTCTGGAGATCAGGGCTGGGACTAAGGTGAAGCAAGCAAGGTGCCCAGAGAATGAACTTCAAGGAGGTGCTCACTTTCAGCTCATGCTGGGTGAGGCTGGATCACCACCCAAGTGGGAGTGTCTTTTAAAATTTTCCACCCTGAACACCTTGCTTACCTTATCCTGGTGCCCAATCTGTTGAGACTGAATAGTGCACAGGACAGAAATGATCACTGACCTTTTCTTTTTTTAAAATTTAAATTGATTTCAGAGAGGAAGGGAGAGGGAGAGAGAGAAACATCAATGATGAGAGAGAATCATTGATTGGCTGCCTCCTGCACGCCCCCTACTGGGGATTGAGTCCACAACCTGGGCCTGGGCCCTGACCTCCTGATTCATAGATTGACACTCAGCCACCGAGCGACACCTGCCGGGCATCACTGACCTCTTTTCGCCTCTGGGATTAATCCAGTAGTTTTGTGTTGGTTCTTCTGCAGTACGACACTTTAAATTTATACTGTTCTAGAAAATGCTTTGTTCCTATTAGGGCAAGTCTCCCTTCAGTATCGACAGGAATACCTTTGGGCGTGTGCAGTATCGATAGGAATATTCTAGGTTGTGGAGAGCGGCTACAGTGTTTGGACAGGTTCAAGCCTCAGACTGATGGGAGGGCACAGGCCCCTGACGGCCACGTGCCAGGCCCAGTCTGGAGGGCGGAGCCCCGTCAGCACAGTGACAGCCCACAGCTGTGGTTGTAAGTTTGAACCTGTGGTCCAAGCACACGGCCCCACATGCCTAAGTGATAGAGGCTGCGAGCAAACAGAGCCTGATGCGCGGAGAGGATCCAAATCCAGGAGGAGGCTGTAAACATCCTGACCACGCCCTCACTGTGCCTCGTGGCACCTGCTATAAAACAAAGACGGGGCCCTGGCCGGTGTGGCTCAGTGGATAGAGCGTCGGCCTGTGGATCCCGGGGTCCCAGGTTCGATTCAGGACAAGGGCATGTACCTTTGTTGCAGGTACATCCCCAGTAGAGGGTTTGCAGGAGGCAGCTGATTGATGTTTCTCTCTCATCTATGTTTCTAGCTCTCTACTCCTCTCCCTTTCCTCTCTTAAAAAAATCAATAAAATGTATTTTAAAAAATAAAGACACAACTTGCCAAAACCGGGTTGGCTCAGTGGATAGAGCATCGGCCTATGGACTGAAAGGTTCCAGGTTCGATTCCGGTCAAGGGCATATACCTTGGCTGCAGGCACATCCCCAGTAGGGGGTGTGCAAGAGGCAGCTGATTGATGTTTCTCATCGATGTTTCTGACTTTCTATCCCTCTCCCTTCCTCTCTGTAAAAAAAAAAATCAATAAAATATATTAAAAACAAAAAAAGACATGTCTTGTAGTCCGTGGCGCTGTCTCTCCACCCGGGAGCAGCGTCCCATCCAGACCCAGCTTTCATTCTCTTGACTGTCTTTTCTCCATCCTTCACCGCCCCCTCTCAGGGGCACTGAACCTGGCTGAGCTGGCGTGGCTCGTATGGCGCCCTGGGGCTGAGCATGCCATGGCTGTGCCAGCTCGCCACACTAGGTAATGTAGATACAGTTAACAGACAGCCTCCCTGCCCTCAATAGCTTACCACCTAGTGGGAGATCAACACACATTCACCAAAGGAAATCACTCAGAGTTGTAATAGAGAAAAAAAAGTAATAAAGCCTATGAAAAAATCAAACTACTTACCTACATAATTTTGGGAGTATGAGAGGGGAACCTTCCTATGTAGGGCCTCTACACAGCTCTGTGGAGGTGGTGTTTAAACTGAATAGAGGAAGGAAAGAAGCCAGCCTCCCCTTGGCTGCTGTGGCTCATTCTGTGGTCCCATAGGCAGAGAGGTCCCCAGTTCTACTCCTGGCGGGCTGGATCCCCAGTAGGGGGCGATGGTTGTTGTTGTTGTTGTTTTTTTCTCTCTCTAAAATAAATGAAAACATATTTTTTAAAAGAAAAGAAGCCAGCCTTAGAAGGAAGGGAGGAAGACCTTCCAAAAGGCGCGAGGCGGGAAAGCCCTTGGCCAATTTGCTTTGCGTAGCTTAAAGAAGGCAGTGTACCTCTGGATAGGAAGTAAGATCTCTATTACCGATGAATATTCATGGTGTTAGCTAATATTTATTGAGTACTTACTATGTGTCAAGCACTGCGCTAGGTACTTTGGAAGTTATCAAAGCTTTAAAACAATCCGACCGAGGCGACCCCTTGATCGCTCCTATTTTACAGGCGAAATGAATGAAATAAGAGGTGAAGTTGTTGGCCCAAAGTCTCAAAGCTAGGAAGTGCAACGGCAGAATTTGCACCCAGTTCACGCTCTTATACTACTCTCCGTCTCCCACAGAGAAACACTCAACGTGTTGGAAACAAAGCCCTGGGCGAGCACGGAAAGACAGTTAGTTACACTTCGAGCGTCCCATACGCAATTTCTTATTTAAAACTACTATTCCCAGCATGCCCATCTCGCCTCGGAGGAGGGGCCATGGCCCATCAGAACTACTTTTCCCAGAATGCAGCGCTCATCTAGCTCGCCGCCGAGGCTTTCGGTAATTGTAGTCTTCAGACGAGACACGCACCCACAACTACGAGCACGCACGTGGAGCCTGAACCGGACAGAAGAAAACGGACAATTTCTCAGGATGTTGGGAAGAAGGACAGTCTCTTTTTCCCACCTTGCCACCCTGACGCTCAAAACCCATTCTTGGGACTACAATTCCCAGAGGGCTGTGCGCTAGAGGGCAAGAGTATTCTTCTGCCGGAAGTCCGCTCTAGCCCTGGGTCCCCCAACACCTTCCAGAGCGGGAGCCGCCCAGTCGCCGCGGGACCGGGGCAGCTGGGGTCCGGACGGGGGTCGCCATGGTAACTGGGGCGCGCTCGCGTTGGGGACGGGAGGAGGGTGGGTCCACGTGCAGATTGGAGGTTGGGTCGGGCACTGACAAGCCCCCCCTCTGCGGTGCCTTGGTCTGGGCCGGGCGCGAGCTCTCGGGATTGGGGCCGATCAAAGGCCGGGAAGCGGGGAACTCAGCGGTGATTCTGGGGTTGGGGGTACATCGGGGATCCAGAGGCTACGGGTCGTTGGAGATAAGGTGTCAGGGGAGAGGGCTGTACAAATGGGAGACATTGGAGATGATTGGGGGGTTTTGAAACAGGGAGGCAATTGCTGAGGTAGGGCCTGGAGTGTAGAAAGAAGGAATTGGAGGCAGGGAGGGGGCGACTCAAGAGGAGGAGGGCCCTCTGGGAGTGTGGCAGGAGCGTGGGAGGAGGAGAGACGTCGGGATAAAAGAGAAAGGGGTCTCCGGAGGCGGGAAGCTGGCATTGCAGGCGGAAGGGGGTGTTGACCAGGCGGGATACTGTTGGTGGGAGACTGGGAAGTGGAGGCGGGAAGTAGACCACTGTAGGGAACGGGCCTTCAGAGTCCGGGAAAGTGTGCTTCGGAGGGGAAGGAGGCTTGGAGGTAAGGAACGGATCCTAGAAATGAAATGGGGTGCAATGTGACAGGTCTTCCCAAGGGTCGGAGTAGGCATGGAAGTGAGAGATTGGGCCTTTGGAGCAAGGACTGGGTGTCGGGTTTGGCACCTGATCCCCGGGATGGGGCTGTTGGATCCTAAGAAAGGATTCTTTGGGCAGGGAGCTGGGAAAACAGATGAATGGTGGGGGTGTCAGAACAGCTCTCCCTCAACTCTGTAGGTTTGCTTCTAGCTCTCCTTCCCGCAGGCCCCAAATATCTCCGCCTCTGTAGGTCCACCCCACACAGGCGCTTTTCCTTCCTGCCCTGCCCTGCGAGGAAGTGGTTTCCCTGGCTCAGCAGAAGGGGTTCTTGGAAGGAGGTGGTCATAGCCTCTCCCAGCCAGCTGGATTGCGTGGGGGAAGCGGATAGAATGTGGAGAGTGAGATTTAGGACGAGACTGGACCCTTCTGACAGGGCGGGGGCTTCCGCTCCGTGGGTCAGGGAGTTCAGACCAAAGCCATTGGACTCCAAGCTCTGCCTGCTGGCTGTGAGGCTTTTCCCCTGAGCCTCAGTTTCTTTATCTATAAAACGGGCACAAGCATGCCTGTCTCAAATAGAACTGGGCCCAAAGGCAGGCTTCCTATCCGGGTGAGCTTGGAACGTCGTTTCCTCAGTCAGCTGATGGTGAGTGATAAATACTGCTAAGAACTAATACAGTCAAACCTCGGTTCTCAAACGTCTCCCATCTCGACCAAACTGCTCTTGGAAAAATGTCTCGGTTGTCGAACAACACTTCGGTTCTGGACCCAACACCCCTTTCCTGCTGATGCCTGTAGGATCAGTCGGGTGCTTCTCAGGCGACAGAGGAGAGAAGGCTCCAGGATGAGTCAGTTTACCACTAAACCTCCTGCTGCTAACATAAGTCTCCCTGGGTTCTAAGAATGTTCGTGGCAGCAGCGAAGTGCAAAGGGGAGTGGGACAACAGTAGACCTTAAAAGAGAAAAAGTTGCAGAGTGTGATACATGGGATAGGGGTGTTCAGGTGTCTGATCTGGCTCCCGAGTCTGACGTGGCTAAATCCACGATTAGGACAGTTTTAAAACGTGAGGAGGCCATCACGGGTGCTGATGTTGCTAAGGGTGTGAAAGTGCTCGTGGAGCTCTGGCTGGTGTGGCTCAGTGGGTAGAGTGACCAGCCTGAGGACTGAAGGGTCCTGGGTTCGATTCCCAGCCAGGGGCACATGCCTGGGTTGCAGGATCGATCCCCAGTAGGGTGTGTGCAGGAGGCAGCGATCCATGATTCTCTCTCATCACTGATGTTTCTCTCTCTCTCTCCCTCTCCCTTCCTCTCTGAAATAAAAAATATTTTTTAAAAAAAGAAAGTGCTCATGGAACAATGATCATAGGCAACTGAGAAAGGTTAAAACGGGGAATCATTTGGGGCTCTGGAATGGTTTAATTCAATTTAGATGATTTCTAAATGGGAAAAATGACTTGTTTTCAAGCACATCACCTTTTGAACAGCCTTCCAGAATGTATTAAGTTTGAGAACTGAGGTTCCACTATGCTTATGTGTCACGCAGTATGTGCTCGTCACTGTACTACGACCCTTATGTTTAGTAACCTGTGCAACAGTCTTCTGAGGGACTCTCCTTATGCCTGTTATACAGAAGGGGAAACAGGCACAGAGAGGCTCAGTGACTTGCCCACGGACACAGTGAGCAGTGCCGAGATTCATTCAGACTGTCGAGCTTGACTTCTTAGCCACTCGGTCAGATGCCCCTCAGTCATAATAGTAGCTCATTTTATGAAGTGCTCAGTATATAACGGGGCACTCTGCTAAGCACTCCTGCTATTAGCTCGTCCCGTTTTCATAGTAGCCCTATGACAGTAGACCTGGCATTAAGAGGTCTTTATTTTATTGCCATGATTTTAGTGGGCAATAAATACATAGATATGATTTCTGCCTTTTTGAACTTGAAGAAACTTTGCCTGTGTCCCAGTCTGTGGGCTGTCTTTGAAAGTGACCCACGTGCACTTGAGAAGAATGTACATTCCGTGGCTTTGGGGTGAAACGTTCTGAAGACAGTAATTAATCACATCTGGTCTCCTGAGTCATTTAGGTTGATGTTTCCTTGCTGACTTTCTGTTGAGAGGATTTTGATCCAACCGGGTCATCACTCGCCGAAAGGCGATCGGGAAGCTGGAACCCTCCAGAGCAGGGGTCTCCGCCATTTCCTAAAGTCACAGTCTTTACCAGTTGAAACAGAAGGCTCATGGAGCCGGAAGGCGATTCCCTGCGCTCCAGGGCACATCCTGCCAGCCCGCCAGCGGCTCCGCGCAGCTCCCGAGTGCCCCGCCCTCTCTCGCCACCTCGGCGGCCTCGGGATGGTAACGCGAAGGGACTGAGTGGAGCGGGCAGCTTAACGGCTCACCCGGAGACGGCAGAGGGGAAACTGAGGCGCGGCGTGGCCAGGACACAGGGTGGCCGACTTGGGTACCCTCTATGGGGGGCTAGAGCAGAAGCAGGGCCCTATTTCTTTTATACACACACACACACACACACACACACACACACACACACACACACACATATATATATACATGTTTTAATTGGTTTCAGAGAGGAAGAGAGGGAGAGACAGAAACATCAATGATGAGAGAGAATCATTGATCGGCTGCCTCCTGCACGTCTCCTACTGGGGATCAAGCCCGCAACCCGGGCATGTGCTTTTGACCGGAATCGAACCCGGGACTCTTCAGTCCGCAGGCCGTCGCTCTATCCACTGAGCCACACCAGCCTGGGCGGCAGGGCCCTGTTTCTGCCCCCGGGGCCTCAGCAGTCGCCCCCGGTTTCAAGCACCGTTCTGGGTACTGCGCGTATATTGCCCACTCCTCATCACACCCTTATGTGGCCCTGTTTTCCAGGTGAGTAAACTGAGGCACCAGGCGGTTATGTTACCTAAGAAGTGGCAGATGCTTTGGGAAATAGCATAGCAGTTCCTGGAAGTTAGATATAAAGTTACCTTATGAACCAGCAATTCTACTCCTAGGTTTCTTCCCAAGAGAAATGAACATGCATCCACATAAAAACGTATACATGAGCGTTCAGAGTAGCTTGTTCATAATCACCCAAAATGTAAACAGCCCAGATGTGCAACCACTGCTGAGTAGGTGAAGAAGATGAAGTCTGTCCACAGGGGGATACAGCATGGACGAGCTTTGAAAACATCGTGCTGTGTGAAGAAGCCAGATACAAGTCACACACTGTGTGACCCCCCTTCTGTGAAATCCACGGAGGCGGAGGGATTCGTGGCTGCCGGGGGCTGGAGGCGGGAAGGCGACTGCTGACGGCTGGGGCTGTCTCTCTGGGCTCATGGGATTGTCTCTGGAATTAGTGGTGATGTTTGCACAGTTGTCGGAATATACCAAAAGCCATTGAGCTGTATACACGTCTGGTGGGTTTTATGGTATGTGAATGATATCTCGATTTTCTAAAATGAGTAAGTAAAAAGAAAAAAGGAAGTTGGCCCTGCCAGGACCCATACCAAAGATGTCTGCAGTGCAAACATTTCTTTTTTTTTTGTAATATATTTTATTGATTTTTTACAGAGAGGAAGAGAGAGGGATAGAAAGTCAGAAACATCGAAGAGAGAGAGACATCGATCAGCTGCCTCTTGCACGCCCCCTACTGGGGATGTGCTCGCAGCCAAGGTACATGCCCTTGCGGGAATTGAACCCAGGACCCTTCAGTCCGCAGTCCGACGCTCTATGCACTGAGCCAAACCGGTCTCGGCTTCAGTGCAAACATTTCTTGAGTGCCTGCTAGGTGCCACTGAGCTGTTTTTACAAACTTATGTAACCTGCAAAGTAGCCCGAGAAGGAAATCTGCCTTGCAGGTGGGGAAATGGGCGCTCAGGAAGGCGGACCTGTGGCCAAGGCCAGGCAGACCAGGTTGGGGAGCCTTGCTTGGACGCAGGGCCCTGGAGCTGGGAGCAGAGGTGGCTGCTCTGCGGAAGAGACCTCTCCACAGGGGCTGGCGGAGCCGGGATGGGAGCCCGGCCGGGAAGACAGGCCGCAGGGAGTGTTGGCCTGTCCCTGGTGGGGAACATGGGGCTGTTGGGTGTATGTGGCGCTGCCCCTCCCTCCCGGCCTCTCTCACTTCCTTCTCCTGCCTCCCCCAGATCCGCTTCATCCTCATCCAGAACAGAGCGGGCAAGACGCGCCTGGCCAAGTGGTACATGCAGTTTGATGACGATGAGAAACAGAAGTTGATCGAGGAGGTGCATGCCGTGGTCACGGTCCGAGATGCCAAACACACCAACTTTGTGGAGGTGACGGACCCCGCCCCCATGCTCCTGTGCCACCCGCCCCCTTTCAGCCTCCTGCCAACTCCGGTTTGCCCCGCAGACCCTCCTCCCTTCCCACGTTCATTCACTCCGAATGCTGCTAGCTTGCTGTCTTCCTTTTTAAAAAATATATGTTTATTGATTTCAGAGGAGGGGGAAGGAGAGAAATGGAACTGTCAGTGATGAGAGAGTCATTGATCAGCTGCCTCTTGCACGCCCCCCACTGGGGATAGAGCCCACCTGCGCCTGGGCACATGCCCTTGACCAGAATCGAACCCGGGACCCTTCGGTCCGCAGGCTGGTGCTCTGTCCACTGAGCCACACCAGCCAGAACAACTCTCTTCCTTTTTTTCTTTTTTTAGGTATTTTGCATTGTGAAACTTTTCAAACATACACATTAGTACAATGAGGGGGAAGTTGAGTGAAGATTCATGCACTCACTACTCAGGATTAATCAGTATGAATATTTTGCCTTTTTGCTCTACCTTTTTCCTTTTTGGGCTGATGAATTTTTTGGGGTTACCTTTTATATATACTAGTAGCCCTGCGCAGGAACCCGTGCACCAATAGGTCGCTGCCACCCTCCCATAGCTCTCCCCACCCCCCCAGCTTGCTGTCCTGCCCCTCCTGTAGCTCTCCCCCCCCCCCCAGCTTGCTGTCCTGCCCCCTCCTGTAGCTCTCCCCCCCCACTTGTGGTGTGCTGCCCCCTCCTGTAGCTCTCCCCCCCACTTGTAGTGTGCTGCCCCCTCCTGTAGCTCTCCCCCCCACTTGTAGTGTGTTGCCCCACCTCCTGCAGATCTGGGATCTGGTTGTTGTGTGGTTTGGTTGTTACATCTCATGGCGTAACGGATAATTAGCATATTCCTCTCTTATTATATAGGACATACATTTTTCATTGATTTCAGAGAGGAAGGGAGAGGGAGCAAGAGACAGAAACATCATGAGAGAATCACTGAGTGGCTGCCCCCTGCACACCCCCTACTGGGAATTGAGCCCGCAACCCAGGCATGTGCCCTTGACCGGAATCGAACCTGGGACCCTTCAGTCCGCAGGCTGACGCTCTATCCACTGAGCCAAACCGGCTAGAGCTGAATTGCCCTTTAAAGGCTTACTATAAAAATGTTCAGGCCCTAGCTGGTTTGGCTCAGTGGATAGAGCGTCCGCCTGTGGACTGAAGGGTCCCGGGTTCGGTTCTGGCCAAGGACACATACCTGGCTTGCGGGCTCCATCTCCAGTGGGGGAGGCAGCCGATCAGTGATTCTCTCTTGTCACTGATGTTTCTATCTTTCTATCTCTCTTCCTTCCTCTCTGATCAATAAATAAATACGTTAAAATTTTATAAAATGTTCAGACACACAAAACTAGAGGGAATAGTATGACGAACCAACTTTACAGTAGCGTGAGAAATTAATTTACAGTCATCACGATATTTCCGGACATGGCTTAGAAAATAAAGGCCTTTCCTTATATTTCCACAATAGTGTCAGACCTGATAAAATGCATCAAACTTTTTATGTATTTGCTTGTTTGTTAATCTTCACCCAAGGACTTTTTTCCATTGGTTTTTAGAGCGAGTGGAAGGGAGGGGGAGAGACAGAGAGAGAGAGAGAAACATGGATGTGAGAGAGAGACATCAATTGGTTGCCTCTTGCGGGCGTCCCAACCAGGCCTGGGACGGAGCCTGCAGCCTTGCCTGGAATCGAGCACGGGGCCCTTCCGCCCGCAGGCTGGTGCTCTGTCCATACTCGTTAGATATTATTCTGATACTCAGTGTTTGAACTTCCCCCAAATTATCGGTTTGGTTGTTAAAAGCCAGCCAGGGATCTGGCGTTGTTCTGGCTGTCGCGTCTGTTCGGTCTCTTCCCATCGAGAAGTCTCCACCTTTAGTTCCCACCGTGTCAGCCTGTTCAGGAGGCCGGGCTGGGGTCCTACAGATCTCAACAAACCTGTCTCGAGAGCCGCCGTGTGCGGGGGGTGCTGCAGCGAACGGGAGAGACGCGACCGTCCCTGCCCGCAGAGCTGGTGGCCGAGATACTGTGTCAGGTGGTAACGGCGAAGCCTCAGCAGCCGCTGGGGGGATGGGCGTGGGGTGCCAGTGCCGGGCGCCGAGTGCGAGGTGTGTGCGCTGGGGCCGGAAGGCAGCTTTACGTGGCTTAATCAGAAAACCCTCGTTGAAGAGGTGACACCTGAGCCAAGACCTGCCGGAAGGAGTTAAGAATTGGAAGGACGGAAGGAGTTAAGAATTGGAAGGACAGAAGGAGTTAAGAATTGGAAGGACGGAAGGAGTTAAGAATTGGAAGGACAGAAGGAGTTAAGAATTGGAAAGACGGAAGGAGTTAAGAATTGGAAGGACGGAAGGAGTTAAGAATTGGAAAGACGGAAGGAGTTAAGAATTGGAAGGACGGAAGGAGTTAAGAATTGGAAAGATGGAAGGAGTTAAGAATTGGAAGGACGGAAGGAGTTAAGAATTGGAAGGACGGAAGGAGTTAAGAATTGGAAGGACGGAAGGAGTTAAGAATTGGAAGGACGGAAGGAGTTAAGAATTGGAAAGACGGAAGGAGTTAAGAATTGGAAGGACGGAAGGAGTTAAGAATTGGAAGGATGGAAGGAGTTAAGAATTGGAAGGACGGAAGGAGTTAAGAATTGGAAAGATGGAAGGAGTTAAGAATTGAAGGACGGAAGGAGTTAAGAATTGGAAAGATGGAAGGAGTTAAGAATTGGAAGGACGGAAGGAGTTAAGAATTGGAAAGATGGAAGGAGTTAAGAATTGAAGGACAGAAGGAGTTAAGAATTGGAAAGATGGAAGGAGTTAAGAATTGAAGGACGGAAGGAGTTAAGAATTGGAAGGACGGAAGGAGTTAAGAATTGGAAAGACGGAAGGAGTTAAGAATTGGAAGGACGGAAGGAGTTAAGAATTGGAAGGACGGAAGGAGTTAAGAATTGGAAGGACGGAAGGAGTTAAGAATTGGAAGGATGGAAGGAGTTAAGAATTGGAAAGATGGAAGGAGTTAAGAATTGAAGGACAGAAGGAGTTAAGAATTGGAAGGACGGAAGGAGTTAAGAATTGGAAAGACGGAAGGAGTTAAGAATTGGAAGGACGGAAGGAGTTAAGAATGGAAGGACGGAAGGAGTTAAGAATTGGAAGGACGGAAGGAGTTAAGAATTGGAAGGACGGAAGGAGTTAAGAATTGGAAGGACGGAAGGAGTTAAGAATTGGAAGGACGGAAGGAGTTAAGAATTGGAAAGACGGAAGGAGTTAAGAATTGGAAAGACGGAAGGAGTTAAGAATTGGAAAGACGGAAGGAGTTAAGAATTGGAAGGACGGAAGGAGTTAAGAATTGGAAGGACGGAAGGAGTTAAGAATTGGAAGGACGGAAGGAGTTAAGAATTGGAAAGACGGAAGGAGTTAAGAATTGGAAAGATGGAAGGAGTTAAGAATTGGAAGGACGGAAGGAGTTAAGAATTGGAAAGATGGAAGGAGTTAAGAATTGGAAGGACGGAAGGAGTTAAGAATTGGAAAGATGGAAGGAGTTAAGAATTGAAGGACGGAAGGAGTTACGAATTGGAAGGACGGGGTATCTGGGAGAAGAGCATTCCAAGCCCAGGGAACTGGCAAGTGCAAAGGCCCTGGGGCGGGAACACACTGGGGCATTCCTAGAATAGCAAGAAGGCCAGCTGCCTGAGGTGGGGGGTGGGGAGGAGATGAGGACAAAGATAACAGGGCAGATGGCGCAGGGCGTGTGGGCTGTGGCGAGGACGTGGGCCGTGCTCCGTGGGAGGTGACAGCCATGGAAGGTTTTGAGCAGAAGAGAACGTGGCCGACTTGGGGACCCTCTATGGGGGCCAAGAGCAGAATCGGGGCCGCGGGAGGCAACAGCCAGGGTCAGGTGACAGATGCAGGTGATGGAACCCGTGTGGGAGCAGTGGGGGTGGCGGGAAGCCTGGGAGGTGGAGCCAGCGGGAGGACCAGTGGTTAGATGGGGAGCGGTAGCATGGCACCGCCACTTTAAGACAGGACGGGCTTCGGAAAGAGCAGGCTGAGGGGCAGATCAGTGAGGTGTCGTCTGTCCAGGAGGGAGCAGAGTCGAAGTTCTGGGGGAGGGGTTGGCAGGACACAGGGTGGCTATCCCTGAGGTCCGGGGGAGGGCCCCCCTCAGCCTGCAGGAGGAGACTTAGCCGAGTGGGTAGCAGAAGCTGTGGGTCCGGGCCGCCGTCTGCGAAGCCTGGCAGTGGGTTCGAGGGCACAGGGAGGAGTGAGGAGGGTGAGCCGGATGGGGAGACTGCCGAGGCCACCGGCTACACAGGCAGCTCAGGCAGAGCCTCCTCCTGGGAAGCCGGAACCTCTCTCCAGAGCAGGGTCTCCGCCGTTTTCCAAAGTCACGTCCGTGTCAGTTAAAACAAAGGTAGCCCTGGCCGCTGGGGCTCAGGCCCGGAGAGGTCCCAGTTTGCCTCCCGCTCAGGCTCGGGTGCAGGCTCAGTCCCGGGCAGGGAGTGTTTCCTTCTCTCGTCGGTATTTTTAAAAATATATATATATTATTGTTTTTTTACAGAGAGGAAGGGAGGGGAGTAGAGAGTTAGAAACATCGATGAGAGAAACATCCATCAGCTGCCTCCTGCACACACCTCCCCCCACACTGGGGACGTGCCTGCAACCGAGGTACATGCCCTTGAGCGGAATCGAACCTGGGACCCTTCAGTCCGCAGGCCGATGCTCCATCCACTGAGCCAAACCGGTTTTGGCCCATGTCAATATTTTTGTCTCTCCCTCTCTACCCCTCTCTCCAAAAATCAGTTAGAATGTTTTCGAGAAAGAAAGAAAAGGAGAGTGTGCACCCCGGTCCGTGCTCATTGCCCACGGGCCAGGTGCGGTCGGCGCTGGAACCATGTCCGAAACCGAGCTCAGGACGAGCCGGGAGAGCAGCAGCTCCGAGGCTAATGTTGGCCGTCGCGGCTGCCGCCAGGTGGCGCCAGAGCCCTGCCTGTCCCGGGCTGGTTTTCAGCCGCTGCTGGTGGCTTCGTGCTTTGCAACCAGTGCGCTCCTCTGTGTCTGCACCTGCCTAGTTCTCTGCTTACACATGAACTTAGCGCCCGTGTCCCCGTCCATGCGCTCTTATGCCTGGGCTGTATGTGCTGCTGGAGCAGTATTTCCGTTCAGTTCAGTGAGGAGCAAGCCTGGGATTGTCTGGGTCCCAGCACAGAGCCTGCCTGTGTCAGCGCCCAGCCAGTGTCTGTGGATGAATGAATGAGCCGTCCAGGCTAAGGACTCTCTTCCCCAGAGGCGATGGGGAGCCACGGAAAGGTGGGAGGGTGCTGTGGGACCTGCTGGCCCCTGGGCTTTGTCCACGCCGCTCCCTCTGTGTGGAACCCTCCTGCCCGTTCACTCCTGCTCATCCTCCAGATCTCGGATCTGGCACCCCCTCCTCCAGGAAGCCCTCTGGGCTCCCAGGCTGACTCAGCTGCCCCCTCTGGGCTCCTGCAGCCCAGCCCAGCCCTCTCTGGGGGTGTCTGCGGAGGACCGTGAGCCCCGGGAGGGGAGGGCCAGGCCCACGTCTGCCGGCCGTGCCCCGGCGCGGAGCCAGGCACAGAGCAGGGCCTCGAGGGCGTGGGAGAAGGAGGAGATGTCTGGCCCCACTCTGCCCAGCACGCTGGGTCCTGGGGCACCTGTCACTGACCGTGTCTCTGCCCGCAGTTCCGGAACTTCAAGATCATTTACCGACGCTACGCCGGCCTCTACTTCTGCATCTGCGTGGACGTCAACGACAACAACCTGGCCTACCTGGAGGCCATCCACAACTTCGTGGAGGTGTGTGCCCGGGCGGCCGGGCCCTGTGGCCCCCGGTGCGCGCCCCCGGCCCCGCGCCCCCGGTCCCCGCGCCCCCGGTCCCCGCGCCCCCGGTCCCCGCGTCCCCGCGCCCCCGGCCCCCGCGTCCCCGCGCCCCCGCCCCCCGGTCCCCCGCGCCCCCGCCCCCCGGCCCCCGCGACCCCGGTCCCCGCGCCCCCGCGCCCCCGCGCCCCCGCCCCCCGGCCCCGCGCCCCCGGCCCCCGCGTCCCCGCGCCCCCCGCCCCCGGTCCCCGCGCCCCCGCCCCCCGGCCCCCGCGACCCCGGTCCCCGCGTCCCCGCGCCCCCGGCCCCCGCGTCCCCGCGCCCCCGGTCCCCGCGCCCCCGCCCCCCGGCCCCCGCGACCCCGGTCCCCGCGCCCCCGCGTCCCCGCGCCCCCGCCCCCGGTCCCCGCGTCCCCGCGCCCCCGGCCCCCGCGTCCCCGCGCCCCCGCCCCCGGTCCCCGCGCCCCCCCCCCCCGGCCCCCGCGCCCCCGGCCCCCGCGCCCCCGCCCCCCCGCGCCCCCGCCCCCCGGCCCCGCGTCCCCGGCCCCACGCCCCCGGCCCCAGCCCCCGCAGACCTCGACCAGCCGCCTCTCCACCCCCCCGACTGGTTTCTGTTTCTCTCCTTTTTTCCTTTTGTTTGGTAATACATTTTTATTGATTTCAGAGAGGGAGAGAGAGAAACATCAATGATGAGACAGAACCATCGATCGGCTGCCTCCTGCACGCCCCCCACTGGGGACCAAGCCTATATCCCGAGCATTTGTCCTTGACGAGAATCAAACCCGGGACCCTTCAGCCCGCAGGCCAACGCTCTATCCACTGAGCCACACCGGCTGGGGCCTTTTTCCTCTTGTTGGTCCTGTTCCTGCCGCAGCCCACTGGCGTCTTTCCGCACCCGTCCGTTCTGTCTCCGTGCCCACGTCCCTTTCCCCTTCTTTCTCCCTCTCCCCCTCCCTCCGTCTGTCTTTTGCCATGTTGTCTGTGGTCCTCTGATCTTCCTTCTTGTTTCTCTTCCTCTCCCTGTCTCCATCTCCCTCTCCGTCCCCCTCCCGTCTCCCTCCCCTCCGGTCTCTGTCTTTTTGCCACCTCTGTCTGACGACATCTGTTCCCGTCTCTGTGTCTCTCTCCCGCCCGTCTCTCACTGTCTCTCCCTCTCCGTCCCCTCTGTCTGACGACATCTGTTCCCGTCTCTGTGTCTCTCCCGCCCGTCTCACTGTCTCTCTCCCTCTCTGTCCCCTCTGTCTGACGACATCTGTTCCCGTCTCTGTCTCTCCCGCCCGTCTCACTGTCTCTCTCCCTCTCTGTCCCCTCTGTCTGACGACATCTGTTCCCGTCTCTGTGTCTCTCCCGCCCGTCTCTCACTGTCTCTCTCCCTCTCCCAGGTCCTAAACGAGTACTTCCACAACGTCTGTGAACTGGACCTGGTGTTCAATTTTTACAAGGTGGGCTCCTGGGCAAGTGGCCGCTGTGGGGCCACAGGCAGGGGCGGGGCGGGCCGTAACCCCGGGCCACCTCCCCGCCCCTGCTGGTGCCCATTTCCTGGCTCTCAGGCCTCGGAGCCCCGGCTCCCAGGTCGGGACCGGCATCTGGGCCCCTCCCTCACGCCGGCTCCCCGTCGCCCCTGCTCAGGTCTACACGGTCGTGGACGAGATGTTCCTGGCCGGCGAGATCCGAGAGACCAGCCAGACGAAGGTGCTGAAACAGCTGCTGATGCTTCAGTCCCTGGAGTGAGCGGCGGCCCTCCGCCCCGCCCCCCATGGACTCGCCTGCTCGCTTCCCCTTCCGCCGGGCCCACCCCGAGCCCCTCCCTCAGCTGCCCAGGAGGAAGGCACCCAGCTGGGTCTGGGCCGCGAGGGAGGAGACTGCACCCCACTGCCTCTGGGCCCCGGCTGCGGGCGGAGGCCGCCTCGTGTGTATTGAGTACCCGTGCCGTTGCCGTGTGACACCGTGAGTGCGTGTGTGGAGCCCCCAATAAACCTGTGGTCCCCTCCTGGCCTCGTGTCTGTCTTCCCCTGGAGCCCCGGCTCTCGGACCGCCTGGTTAGTCAGTCAGCAAACTGCGGGGGGGCACCTTCACCGCCACAGAGGGCTCAGGGCTGGAAGGGCTGACAGGTTTAGACCGAGCACCAGCCACTCGGACACTAAGGCACGGCTAACACAACAGCACTGCTCCGGGCGTTGACACGGTGGCCTTGCTCCTCAGCTGGAGGGAGAGGTGGTCCACCCTCACTTTCCAGATGCGCCCAGGAAGGTTCGAAGACTCGCTGGAGGTCGCAGAGCCAATCAGTGGCCGAGCCAGGTTTGTTCCGAGCTGGTTTTTTGTTGGTTGTTTTTTTTTTCATTGGTTTGCAGAGAGAGGGAAAGACAGGAACATCGATGTGAGAGAAACACGTCGATTGGTTGCCTCCTGCAGGCACCCTGATTAGGGCTCGGGCTGGGGAGGAGCCTGCCCCTGACCGGAATCGATCCCGGGGCCTTTCAGTCCGCAGGCCGACGCTCTGTCCTCTGAGCCAAACCGGTTAGGGCCAATGATAGTTTTTATCTCACGGGGTGTGCTTGGGAATCGAATGAGTCGCTCACGGGTGAGTTTAGGCTAGTGAGCACGCGTTCACTCGGCAGACAGGCCTGCCGTGCGCACGGCCTGGCAGAGACGCTGGAGGGGTCTGCCGAGGGGGCAAGGAGCGCTAGCTCTGGACCACTGCACAGGGGACCTGGGGCTCGGCCGGGGAGTCCTTTACAGACGACCACGGGGACAGTGCATTCGCTTCTCACGGCTGCTGCACGGATTCCCACAAACTTCGTGACCACTTGTGGAGGGTCCCGGTGGGGAGGCGTCCAGGCTGAGGCTGGGCCTGCAGCTGGTGAGGGCTGGGGGGTGAGCTCACCCCTGAGAGGCCCCGGGGAAGGAGCGGAGGAGGAATATGCTCAGGTCATTGGGACACGGGAACTGCCTCAGTTTCCCGCGGCTGCCCTGACCAACGACCACACCCTGGGTGGCTTAAAACAAGAAGTGGGCTCCCTCCCGGGCCTGGAGGCTGAAAGTCTGGAACAAAGGTGAGGGCAGGGCCATGCTCCCTCCAAGGCTCTGGGAGGAGCCTTCTTTGCTCCTTCCAGCTGCTGGCGGCTCCGGATGTGGCTGGGCTCGTGGCTGCATCGCTCCCGTCTCTGGCCGTTCCTTCCATGTCCACATCTTCTCCGCTGTCTCCAACGGGGACTCCAGTCCTTGGCCCGAGGGCCCACCAGGACCGTCTAGCATGATCTTATCTCAAAACTTTTTTCCAAATAAGATCACGCTCACCTGGACATAGCTTTTTTTTTTTTAATCTTCATCTAAGGACATTTTCCCGTTGATCTCACAGAGTGGAAGAGACAGGGAAAGAGATTGGTGTTGCCTCCCGCATGAGCCCCAACCAGGGCCCGGGCTGGGAGGAGCCTGTAACCGAGGCGTGTGCCCCTGACCGGCATCAAACCTGAGACCCATAGGCCCACAGGCCGGCGCTCTATCCACTGAGCCACACCGGCAGGGGCTCCTGGGCATATCTATGTGGGGGACCACCATCAGCCGACTGAAGTGAGTGTGAGCCGCCGATCAGCCAGGAAAGGCAATCGGGAGGCCTCTGGACATGCAGACCCAGGGCTCCGAGAGGGAAGGATGCAGAGAGCAGAGAGCGTTTGCATTTCTGTGCATTTAACGAGTGTTTCTTAGGCACCTGCCACGTGCTGGGCACTGTTTAATAGCAGGGGATACAGCAGTGAGTGGGACAGATCCCTGCCCTCAGGGAGCTCACAGTGACCCCAGGAGGAGGGCGATGCAGAAGCAAGTCCGTGTCCAGTATGACAGGAAGTGAGGAGGGCTGTGGAGGCAAAGCAGAGTGAGGGGCGAGAAGCCTGGCAGGGGGCACTGTGTTCTACGGATGTTCGGGAGGCCTCCGGGGGGAGCTGACAGCGGAAACCAAGGGAAGGGGAAATGAGCCATGGGAATTTTAGAGGAAGAGTATCCCAAGCAGAGGGAACAGCAAGTGCAAAGGCCCTGAGGCAGAACATGCAGGGAGGCCAGTGCGGTTGGAACGGAGTGAGCCGAAGGCAGAGAGGAGGTGATGTGTTGAGAAAATAGTGGGGCTGGAGTGAGCAGGAAGGAGACAGAACACACAGGCCACATCAGCTGTGGTGAGAACACTGGGTTTACAGTGTAAGTCAAGAGTCAAGGGAAGGATTTTACACACACACACTACACACACACACACACACATACACATACACACACACTCACATACACTCACATATACTCACACACACACACACTCACACTCACACACACACACACACACACACAATACACACACACACTCACATACACTCACATATACTCACACACACACTCACATACACTCACACACACGCACATACACTCACACTCACATACACTCACATACACACACATACACACACAATACACACACACAATACACACACACTCACATACACTCACATATACTCACACACACACTCACATACACTCACATATACTCACACACACACTCACATACACTCACACACACACATACACTCACACACACACACACACTCACACACTCACATACACTCACTCACACACATACTCACACAGACACACACTCACATACACTCACATACACTCACATACACTCACACACACACTCACATACACTCACACACTCACATACACTCACTCACACACACATACACTCACATACACTCACATACACTCACTCACATACACTCACACACACACTCACATACACTCACATACACTCACTCACATACACTCACACACACACTCACATACACTCACATACACTCACTCACATACACTCACACACTCACATACACTCACACACACACACACTCACATACACTCACATACACTCACATACACTCACACACTCACATACACTCACACACACACACACACACACACACAAGCCCAGCGACTGACCGGCGGAACGACCAGTCACAGTCGCTATGAGGTGCACTGACCCAGGGGAGCAGCGCCAGCAGGCCCAGGGAGAGGCCTGGTCTCTGCACCTATCAAATACCTGAGACAACAGACACAGACCCAGAGGCAGAGAAGCTTCGACCAGAATGCCGGTGCTCAGGGGAAGGCACGGGAGGGAGGGGGGAAGGGGGAGAGCTCAACTGAAGGACTTGTCTGCATGAATATAAGCCTAACCAATGGACATGAACACCAGGGGGGTGTGGGCATGAGTGGGGAGAGTGTTGGGGGGAATAATAAAGGGATAAGGACACATATGTAATACCTTAATCAATAAAGAAATAAAAAAAAATACCTGAGGCAATCCAGACTCTGGCCTGACCCCAACAGCTGATGCAGGCCCCCTAAGGAGTGTTCTAGAAAGAGTGCAGGGAGCTGGCATAGGCGGATGGCAAGAGGGGACCGGACTGTAGACCCCTGGGGAGGCTGTCCTGATGGCTGAGGGTCCCGGAACACAGCTGCCCTGAACATCCCCAAGGGTGTCCCCGACCTGGCATCACATCAAGGACATTCACCGAGGGGCCTGGGGGTGCAGAGCTCTCTGCCAGGTTCCTCTAGGAACAGAACCCACCTTTACCCGAGACATTACCTCAAAATATCAGCTCAGAGTAAGTTCCTCATTCAGCAGCTGCTTAGAAGGCAGGTCCACAGCCACTCAGTTGTGCTCCCACAGCAGGCCGATCCCTGCAGGCCACACCCCCACCAGTGCACGAATCCATGCGCCGGGACGCTATATACACTGAGTGGCCAGATTATTATGATCTCTGAACACATAATAATCTGGCCATTCAGTGTGTGTCCTATATAATAAAAGACTAATATGCAAATTGTCCCCTTGACCAGGAGTTCAACCAGCAGGTAGGCCAGCCAACTGCCCATGTCCCCTCCCCTGGCCAGGCTGGCTAACCCCCACCCATGCACAGATTCATGCACCAGGCCTCTAACACACACACACACACACACACACACACACACACACACATGCATGCACGCACACTGAGTAGCCAGATTATTATGTATTCAGAGATCATAATAATCTGGCTACTCAGTGTACATATAAATTGATTTCAGAGAGGAAGGGAGAGGGAGAGATAGAAACATCAATGATGCCTACCGGGTTTGGCTCAGTGGATAGAGCATTGGCCTGCGGACTGAAGGGTCCTGGGTTCAATTCAAGTCAAGGGCATGTGCCCAGGTTGTGGGCTCAATCCCCAGGATGGGGGGTGGGGTGCAAGAGGCAGCCAATCAATGATCCTCATTATTGATGTTTCTATCTCTCTCCCTCTCCCTCTCTGAAATCAATAAAAAAAAAAATATTTTTAAAAGACTAAAATACTCTGAAAAGAAATTTTAAAAGGAAAAAAAGGAGTACTAATGATAAGAAAGAATCATTGATCCGCTGCTTCCTGGACACGACCGACCCACGGAGGAACCGAGCCTGAAGCCCGGGCGTGCGCCCTGGCTGGGCATCGACCCATGGCCTCCTGGTCCATCAGCTGACACTCCACCACTGAGCACGCTAGCCGGGCGGAGTTTTTATTTGTTTATTTTGTGGATATTTTATAGATTTCAGAGAGAAAGGGAAAGAGAGAGAGAGAATCAATGAGAGAGCATTATTGAGCAGCTGTCTCCTGCATGTCCCCTGTTGGGGAGCGAGCTCACTACCCAGGCTTGTGCCCTTGACTGGAATCGAACCCAGGACCCTTCAGTCCACAGGCCAACACTATTCACTGAGCCACACCAGCTAGGGCCGAGCAGGCTTTTTGTTTGGGGGTTTGGGGCAGGGTGGTAGCAGCTTTATTGAACTATAACTCACTGTACACTTCATCTATTTAAAGTGTACATGCAATGCAGTGGTTTTTACTATGTTCTCCATCACTACAATCAGTTCTGGAACAGGTTTATCGCCTCCAAAAGAAACCTGTGTCGGCTGGTGTGGCTCAGTGGGTTGAGTGTCATCCCATGCACCAGTTCGATTCCTGGTCGGAGCACATACCCAGGTTGTGTATGTATGAGAAGGCACCCAATCCCTCTCTCTGTCTCTGTCTCTGTCTCTGTCTCTCTCTCTCTCTCTCTCTCCAATCAATATAAACATGTTAAAAAATAAAAAAGAAACCTGTATGCTTAGCTGTCACCCCTCAACTCCTCCATCCCCTTCTCCAGGCCTAGGTAATCTACTAAGCCACTAATGTACGTTGTTGGTCTGGAGTCGCCTATTCTGGGCACTTCACAGATGTGGAATCACACAGTGTGTGGGCACAGGAGTGTTCTGAGCTGAGGAGGGACAAGGATCTGCCGAGTCCGACCCGAGCAAGTGGAAGGCGAGAGCCTCCAGGGTGGGAGCCGAGGCCGGTGGGAGGTGGTCACGGCGACAGGGCTATGAGCCGATGCTGGCCCCCCCTCTGTCGCCTGCCTACTCACCTTCATTCATGGCGGTCGTGGGAGGAGTGGGAGGTGGTCGGATTGGGGCACATTTTGAAGGTGGATCAGCTTGATGTTGGGAAGTTAAGGATCACTCTTGCCACCGCCGGGGTAGCCAGTTGGTTGGGCATCCAGTCATGTGACAAAAGGTTGCTGGTTCAATTCCCAGTCAGGGCACACGCCTGGGCTGCTTGGCCCCCAGTAGGGTGTGCAGGAGGCAGCTGACTGATGTTCAGCTTTCACAGAGTTGTATCTCTCTCTGTCTCCCTCTCCCTTCTGCTCTCTCTAAAGATCAATAAAAAATAGCCGAAACCGGTTTGGCTCAGTGGATAGAGCGTCAGACGTGTAGAAGGCTCCAGGTTCGATTCTGGTCAGGGGCATGTACCGTGGCTGCGGGCACAGTCCCGGTAGGGGGGTGTGCAAGAGGCAGCTGATCGGTGTTTCTCTCTCATCGATGTTTCTGACTTTCTATCCCTCTCCCTTCCTCTCTGTGAAAAAACAATAAAATATGTTTTTTAAAAAAAGATCAATAAAAAATATTTTAAAAGGACCATTCCTGATTTTATTTTTTATTGATTTATTAGTTTCAAAGAAACATCAATTTGTTGTTCCACTTATTTATGCATTTATTGGTTGATTCTTTAAAAAATCACACACACACACTAGAGGCCCGGTGCATGAAATTCATGCGTGGGGGGTGGGGTGTTCCTAGGCCCAGCCTGCACCCTCTCCAATCTGGGACCCCTTGAAGGATGTCCTACTGCCAGTTTACAGGGATTGGGCCTAAACTGGCAGTCAGACATACCTTTCACAATCTGGGACTGCTGGCTCTAGCTGCTCACCTGCCTGCCTGCCTGCCTGATTGGCCCTAACCACTCTGCCTGCTGGCCTGCTCACCCCCAACTGCCTCCCCTCTGCCACCTGCCTGCTCGCCCTCAAATGCCCCCCAGCCAGCCTGATCACCCAAACTGCCCCTTGTGCCAGTCTGCTCACCCCAACTCTCCCCCCTGCTGCCCTCACCTTCGCTCCCCACTGGCCTGCTCACCCCCAACTGGCCCCCCTGCTTGGCCTGCTCATTCCAAACTGCCCCCACAGTCCTGATCACTCCAACTGACCCCCACTGATGGCCTGCTCACCCCCAACTGACCCCCCCTGCTGGTCTGCTTACCCCCAGTGGCCCCTGCCATCCCATCCTGGCCTGATTACCCCCCAGCAATCCAAGCTCACAGCCCTTCCTTGTTTTCTTTTTTCAGCACCTCCTTGAGCCAAGACTAAGGCCTGCTGGAAGCAAGTATCTAGGATTTATTGGTCTTCTATAATTGAAACTTTGTAGACTTGAGTGGAAGCCAGGGCGGGCCAGGGTAGGTGGGAAGCTTGGCTTCCTCCATTGCTGGGGCAAACCAAGCCTCCTGCTTGCTCCAGCTTCCTGGCTGGCAGTCATCTTGGTTAGGTTAATTTGCAGACTGGCTCCTGATTGGCTGGCAGGCATGGTATAATAGAGTGATGGTTAATTTGCATGTTTCTCTTTTAGTGTAGATATATATATATATATATGTATATATATATATACATACATATATATATATATATATGTTGATACTTATTGATTTCAGAGAGGAAGGGAGAGAGTGATAGAAACATCAGTGATGAGAGAGAATCATTGATCAGCTGCCTTCTGCACCCCCCACTACTGGGGATCGAGCCCATAACCCGGGCATGTGCCCTTCACTAGAACCGAACCTGGGACCCTTCAGTCCGAAGGCCAATGCTCTATCCACTGAGCCAAAATGGTCAGGGGTTATTGGTTGATTCCTGTGTGTGTCCTGACCGTGGTGGATCGAACCCCAACCTTGGCATACTGGGATGACGCTGTAACCACCTGAGTTGCCCCACCAGGGCATCACTCCCGATTTTACAATCTGCCTGTCAGAGGTGAGAGGACGGTGGGAGGAACAGGGCAAGGCCCAGCTTGGACCTCCCGGGAGACGCTGCGGAGGTGGTGGGTGCACGGGTGTGGAGCTCGGGAGAGGCCCGGCCAGACGTTTAGAAGCCACCAGCACCCGGATGGCATTCACCTCCAGGAGGTCAGCTGAGGCCGCCGAGGGAGTGGGGGCTGGTGGGGGCGAAGAAGGAGACCTCAGAAAAGGACACCGAAGTAGCAGCCTGGTGCAGAGCTCAGGAAGAGTAATGCAGGATGGTGCAGAGCTCAGGAAGAGTAATGCAGGATGGTGCAGAGCTCAGGAAGAGTAATGCAGGATGGTGCAGAGCTCAGGAAGAGTAATGCAGGATGGTGCAGAGCTCAGGAAGAGTAATGCAGGATGTCGGCACCGTTTAACGCCAGGGGTCTTGATCCCACCGCTAGAAGGGTTCCGGAAACCTGGAGAAGGGGCTGTATATTGGTGGGGGGGTGGGGGGGTGGGCAGAGGAGCTTGGCTGAAGAAACCAAGTTCTCCTTGTCTCGGGCCCCCTTGCTTTTTGTTTTCATTTACTTATTATTTATTTATATATTTATTAAATTTATTGATTTATTTAGAGAGAAAGGAAGGGAGAAATATTTATTCATTGTTCCACTTGTTTATGTATTCATTGGCTGCTTCTTCTTCTTCTTCTTTTTTTAAAATATATTTTATTGATTTTTCACAGAGAGGAAGGGAGAGGGACAGAAAGTTCGAAACATCAATTAGCTGCCTCCTGCACAACCCCCACCAAGGATGTGCCTGAAACCAAGGCACATGCCCCTGACCGGAATCGAACCTGGGACCGTTCAGTCTGCAGGCCGACACTCTATCCACCGAGCCAAACCGGCCCTGGTAGGACCCCTTGCTTTTTATTAACACAACTAGGGGCCTGGTACACGAAATTCATGCACTGGGGGTGGGTGGTCCCTCAACCCAACCTGCCCCCTCTCACATACTGGGAGCCCTCAGGGGATGTCCAACTGATGGCTCACCCCCAGCCTGCCCAGCCATCGCCCTGCTCAGCTCAGCCCCGGCTGCCTGCAACCACCTGGCCCAGAGGGCTGGGCGCGCGCCGCCACTTCTGCTCACAGCACCCGGGGGCCGGCGCTCCCTGCCACCGCCACCACCACCACCACCACTGCTGCTGCTGCCACCGCTGCTTCCCCTCACCCAGGGGCTGGGTGCTCACCGCCACTTGGCCAGGCCCCCACTCCTGATTGGCTGGCAGCATAGCCAATCAGGAGCGAAGGTACGGTCAAATTTGCATGTTTCTCTTTTATTATATAAGAATTTGTCCTAAGGCAAGGTGGAGCTATACACTTCAGAGGGTGGGGTTTTGCACAGAAGCATTGTCAGACTGGGAAATTGCCTTTTGCTGTTCAGGTGTTTGGCCAACAGGAGGCAACAAAGTGTAGACTAAGATCCCTGAACTGTCTGGCAGCAAACAATCATCCTTTTCAGGTTTGGAGAAAACGCCTTTAGCCATTCCCAACAGGTGGAAACATATGCGACTCAGCCCCTGTTGAGTCCCCAAGTTCCAGCAACCTTTCGATGAAACTCTTGCACTTAAGACATGCCGGAACTGGCCTCCGGCAGAAGAGAGAGTGTTCACACCTTACCTGCCGCTGAGACCACTGAGCTCTGTTACAACGGCTCCTTTAACTGCCCGTGTGACTGGCATGGGCCCCCCCCCAACACACACACTTCTCCTGTGAGAGGGGGGGCGTGCAAAATGGTGTGGCCTTTCCCACAAGCAGTCTGGCAGGTTCCTACAAAGTTAAACATTACACTCACTCTGACTCGGCAATCCCACTTCTACTTCTCTAGCCAAGAGAAATAAAAGTTATGCACCTATCGCTATGTGGAGCCCAAGAAAACAAAAACTTGTCTTCCCACAAGAAACAGGCGTGTGAATGTTCACGGCGGTACCCGTCGCAAGGGACAAAAAGGACACCCCTTACTGACGGTGGGTAAATAAGATTGGCGAGAGCCACACAATGGAATTTCTCGTCAGCCATAGAGAGGAATGGAGCTCTGGCTCTGGCTGGGGTGGCTCCGTGGGTCGGGCACTGTGCCACGCACTGAAAGGTTCTGGGTTCCACTCCTGGTCAGGGCACCTGCCCGGGTTTTGGGATCGATCCCTGGTTGGGGGCCGAGCTCATCCCAAAGAGCTGAGGCAGCTGAGGCAGCCGCATTCAATGCTTTGCTCTCACATCGATGTTTCTGTCTTTCTATTTCTCTCCATTCCTCTCTCTCTCAAAATCAGTGGAAAAATTATCCTCACTCCTTGGGTGAAGATTAAACGAAATAAGTAAATTAACTGATAGCTGAAACCGGTTTGGCTCAGTGGGCAGAGCGTCGGCCTGCGGACTGAAGGGTCCCGGGTTCGATTCCGGTCAAGGGCATGCACCTTGGTTGCGGGCACATCCCCAGTGGGGCGTGTGCAGGAGGCAGCTGGTCGATGTTTCTCTCTCATCGATGTTTCTGACTTTCTATCCCTCTCCCTTCCTCTCTGTAAAAAATCAGTGAAATATATTTTAAAAAAATAAAAGGAAGTTCTGACTCATCCTGCAACATGGATGCAGGTTGAAAACATGATGCTGGGCGAAGCCAGACACTGTGCTCTAGGATCCCGTTTACATGAGTGTCCAGGAGAGGCAAATCCGTAGGGAATATGAGGAAAGTGGTCGCTCTGAAAGGTGACTTTTATGGCCTGTGAAGACACCTCAATGCCAAAAAGAAACAGGTGGGGACGGAGCCTGCAGCCCGGCACGTGCCGTTGACCGGAATCAAACGGGGGCCCCTTCAGGCCACAGGCCGACGTTCTCCCCATTGAGGCAAACCAGCCAGGGCACCACAGGCTTTTCCAACACGGAGCTATACAGAGGCTGGAAAGCAGAGCCAACAGGGCGATGACTCCGGCGTGCAGGGTGCTCGCAAGCTGCGTCACATCAAAACACCATGTGGGCTCGCATCTGGCCGTGCGGCAACAACATGTAGATTCAGTTTCCTCTTGGCTGTTCCTGACCAAAGAGCTGGCCAGACTCCCAAGGTCCGTAGTGCACCTATGGGTGGCCCGTATACCCCCACAGGCCGGGAGAGGGACCGGAGCTTGGCAGGGGGCCGGGTTCTCGCGCACCACAGGTGCGCACGGCTGGGGGCTGGGATCGGCGTCTCCCCCGGGGCGCCGAACAGCGGCACAGCGTCTGTCTGTTCACAGTTTCCAGCGACCTGAGAGCAGACAGGCCCGGAGGAGGGGGCGGAGATGGGAGAGATTACTTTTGTTCTGGCCTGGGGGAGGGAGGCCAGCCTAGCCCAGCCCAGCCCAGCGGGGAAATGTGAGGTGGAGGAGAAGGCTGGCTCTGAGCCTGCATCTTGTCAAGATGAGCTGGGGCGGCCCTGCCTCTCCTCCCTCCTCCCGCTGGCCGGCTGGCCAGGTCGAGCCTCTGGGTGTCGACCTGCCGAGGGCCCGAGCGAGTCACACTTTTTTTAAAATTTTTATTTTTAATATATTTTTAAATTTAATTTTTATTTTTTTGCAGTATAACTTATATTTAATGGTAGTACATATGTTTTCCTTTTCCCCCCATTATCCTCCCCCCAGCCTCCCTTACCCCCCAGCACATGTCCCCCCTGCCCCCCTCCCCGCCCCAGTGTCTTTCATTCATTGGTTATGCTCATATGCATGCATACAAGTCCTTCCGTTGATCTCCCCCAGCATCCGCCTCCCATCCACCCCAGACGTGTCACACTTTTTAAAAATATATCTATTTTGTTGATTTTTTTTTTTTACAGACAGGAAGGGAGAGGGATAGAAAATTAGAAACATCAATCAGCTGAGAGAGAAACATCAACCAGCTGCCTCCTGCACACCCCCCACTGGGGATGTGCCCGCAGCCAAGGTACATGCCCTTGACCAGAATCAAACCCGGGACCCTTCAGTCCGCAGTCCAATGCTCTATCCACTGAGCCAAACCGGTCTTGGCAGCAAAGGACCTTTACTGAAACCCGGGTTTGGCTCCCAGCCCCTGTCTGGCACAGCAGCGAGGCGGGAGAGCGAGCCCAGCAAGAACAATAGGTTGTAAAGGGTTGGTCATTCGGGTGGTCCCAGGGCAGTGACGTGGGTCACAGAGACAGCCTGATTAGGTCAGGGTTTTTCAGCGGGGTCTCACAGCACAAGGATCGGGAAGTGACCAGTACTTTGGTTATGCCTTATTAGGACCTAAGCAATGTCCTTGGGGCTGCCTTGGTCCGCTCAGGCAGTGGTCGGGGGAGTTAGGACATTCCTGGTGAAATAAGGTCATAAGAACATTTACTAGAATAAAACTGCTGTTTGAAACTTTGGCCACAGTTCTCTCCTGCTTGCTTAAAACAAAGGGATTATTGCTTTAGTTCCCAGCTTGTGACCTTGAAGACTAGAACCAGAGGAGTAACAGTCTGATGCCAATTATGCAGCCACACCACCTGTTCTTACAAAGACAGGCCCACTTTCCCACGTCTAGCAGAAAACACAGTTGGAAGATAAAGAGCGAGCAATAGGGTCATTCATAGTCTATTGGCAGCTCTTCCCCAGATGCGGCCTTGAGGGCTGTTCGCCAAACGCAGGGCAATAACATTTATGGTTCAGACCCCTTTAAAAGGCCTGTCTGCACGCAGGGCGGGGCGGCTGTGGGTGTTTGCATGGTGCCCCGCGACCGTCCCGGCCAGTATTCAATAAATCCTTGTCTGCTGCTTATTACCAACTTAACCGCCTCCGTGGTCGTTTGCAACTGGTGGTGGAAGTCACCCCACAACACCTGGCACCCTTGTGGCCACTCCCAGCGGGGGGAAGGGGAGTTAGGCTGACCGGCCCCGCAAGATGGAGGATAGTCAGCTCTGCTTTGTCCTCTCAGCTGCTCACCTCACCTTGGGAATGTTGGGGAGCCCCTCCCCACAGCTGCCGCCCGGGCCGGCTGCCACCTGGACACCGTTCCTCCTCGCCCCCAGCAGACGCTGGCTCCCCCGCGGCCGCAGAATCTTCTCACGGCGCGAGTGCTCTCGGCGCCTCCTGTGGCCCCTGTTCCTCAGCGCCCCCTTTTCCCGACTTCCCGTGAGCCGGCAGCAGCCCGCCTGGCTCACGCCCGTCCTGTGACGTTGACTTCCCAGGGAGCCAAAGCAGCCGCCTCGCCAGTGGTCGGCAAACGCATTCGTCCACAGAGCCAAATATCAACAGGACAACAACTGAAATTTCTTTGGAGAGCCACATTTTTTAAACTTAAACTTCTTCTGACGCCACGTCTTCAAAATAGACTCGCCCAGGCCGTGGCATTTGGTGGAAGAGCCACACTCAAGGGGCCAAAGAGCCGCATGTGGCTGGCGAGCCGCAGTTTGCCAACCACTGCCCTAGGCTCGCTCTCTCTCTCTTTTTAAATATATATTTTATTAATTTTTCACAGAGAGAAAGGGAGAAGGATAGAAAGTCAGAAACGTTGATGAGAGAAACATCAATCAGCTGCCTCCTGCACACCCCCTGCTGGGTACATGCCCTTGTCGGAATCGAACCTGGGACCTTTCAGCCTGCAGGCCGACGCTCCATCCACTGAGCCAAACCGGTTTCAGCTGCCCTAGGCTCTCTTGTAGCTTCCTCTATGCTAAGCCCTTCCTTGTGTCGCTGTCCCTGCGTTAATGAACGATCTCTCACCGTCGCCTGGACTCAGGCTGTGAAATCTCCTCTGCCCCGTCCGGACCCCGCACACTGCGGGCCTGCCCCAGGCAGACCAGCGCTGGGCCTGTGGCCTCCCGGCGACGTTACCAGACACAGTCCTGCCTGTCGGGCATTTGCGAGAACCCTCTCAATAAAAGGTATAGTATTAGGAGTATCGGTATTAGGTAGTATTGGGAGCAACCCGTTTCACAGATGAGGAGACTGAGGCACAGGGCGGTGACGTCACCCGTCCCCTCCCCCAAGGCCATCCAGCTCTCCGTTGTTGAGCTCCTGCTGCAGGCCGGGCTCTGGGCTCCACCCCCGGCGCAGGCTCTCAGAGGAGGCCGGGCGTCTCCCTCCCGGGCGGGGTGGGCCGGGGGGAAGGCCTGAAGCACAGAGCTCTGGAGTGGCTTCTCCGGGGCCACACAGCCAGCAGGTGGCAGATCCAGGGGGGAAGAAGCGGGTGTGTCTGCAGCCGGCGCACCCTCTCGCCGCCAGCGGCTGCAGAGTCTCCGAGAGGAAGCCAGGGCTGGAAGAGTGCGTGTCCAATTCATTTCATTTCCTATTTGTTTGGTTTTTTTGGGTTTTTTTTTTTGGCTCATCCCGTGCCAATGCCCACGTCTGCGTTTATTTCGAAGCAAATCCCGGATGTCCTATCATCCAGCCACACGTTCCTTGGTCTCCAGGAAGCCTTGGGACTCCCGAACCTTTGAACATTAAACGACAGACGTGTCAGCCTCCGGCGGTGACGCGTGACCCCCTTGAGGCTGACTCCCTTTGAGGAATTTATTGGAGCTGGGGTCACGAGGAGGCCGCTGACACCGGAGGGCTTGGGTTCAAGTTCAGCTTCCTGACGCACTGGCTGTTCACCCTCTGGGGAGAGCCTCAGTGTTTTTTTGTTTGTTTGTTTTTAATATATTTTATTGATTTTTTTTTTTTTTTGCAGAGAGGAAGGGAAAGGGAGAGAGAGTTAGAAACATCCATGAGAGAGAAACATCGATCAGCTGCCTCCTGCACACTCCCTACTAGGGGATGTGCCCGCAACCAAGGTACATGCCCCGGACCCGAATCGAACCTGGGAACCTTTCAGTCTGCAGGCCGACGCTCTATCCACTGAGCCAAACCGGTTTCGGCAAGAGCCTCAGTTTTCCCATCTGTCAAATGGAGGCAATAATAGCAGTCCCTCTTCATAGGGTTATTGGGAGGGTTCAAGGAGTCAAGTACTTCAAACAGCACCTGCACTTAATGAGAATCAGTGAACGCTTGTCTTTGAGATTTCGGATCCTGGCTTCCTGGAGCTGGAAGGCGCCTGGTGATCAGCCAGCACAGACAGCAGAGCGCCGTCGGCAGTGGCTACCAGCAAGGTGACTGAACCGGTCTTTCAGTGCGTATTTTGAAGCAAAAAAAAAGAAGAAGCAAAAACGTCATTATTAATATGCATATTTTAGAGTGAAAGAAAGATGGCAATTGATCTTCCTCATCCTCTCTGCTTGTTTCAGACCTTACGAATCAAGCCCTTGCTGAAACCGGTTTGGCTCAGTGGATAGAGCATAGGCCTGCAGACTGAAGGGTCCCAGGTTCGATTCCGGTCAAGGGCACGTACCTTGGTTGCAGGTACATTCCCAGTAGGGGGTGTGCAAGAGCCAGCTGATCAATGTGTCTCTCTCATTGATGTTTCTGACTTTCTATCCCTCTTCTTTCCTCTCTGTAAAAAATAAATAAAAAACATTTTTTGAAAAAAGAGTCAAGCCCTATCCCTGGCTGCTATGGGGCAGGTGGTTGGGGGTGTCCCGAACACCGAGGGGTTGCTGTTTCCACTCTGATCAGGGCACCTGCCCGGGTTGCAGGCTCGATTCCCATTGCAGGGGGCAGGGGTGTGTGCAGGAGGCAACCAATCAATGTTTTGTCCTCACGTTGATGTTTCTCTCTCTCCCTCTCTTTCGTCTCTCTCTAAAAATCAATATAAGTGCCGAGACCGGTTTGGCTCAGTGGATAGAGCGTCGGACTGCGGACTGAAGGGTCCTGGGTTCGATTCCGGCCAAGGCATGTACCTTGGTTGCGGGCACATCCCCAGTAGGGGGCGTGCAAGAGGCAGCTGATCGATGTCTCTCATCGATGTTTCTGACTTTCTATCCCTCTCCCTTCTGCTCTGTAAAAAATCAATAAAATATATTTAAAAAATCAATATAAGTACTTTTTCAAAAACAGTTAAGCCCTGGCCCTGGCTGGGTAGCTTGGTCGGGAGCTCGGTTGGGGAGGGCGTCATCCCAGTACACTGGGGTGTGGGCTTCACCCCCGGTCGGGGCACATACAGGAATGAGCCGATGAATGCATAAACAAATGGAACAACGAATTCATGTTGTATTCCCTCCCCCCCTCTCTCTCTTTCACTTTTCCCCTACCTCTCGCTCTTCTCTCCCCCTCTCTCTAAAATCAATAAAGTTAAAAAAAGAAGAATCAAGTTCGATCCATCAGTGAATGAGTGAATAAACAAAATACGATGGAAAAAATGTGGTTCATCCATACAATGGAATATTGTCATGTTTTAAAATATGTTTTATTGATTTCAGAGAGGAAGGGATAGAAACATCAACAATGAGAGAGTCATTAATTTGCTGCCTCCTGCATGCCACCCACTGGGGATCGAGCCCACAAACTGGGCATGTGCCCCTAACCGGAATCGAACCTGGGACCCCTCAGTCCACAGGCCAACGCTCTATCCACTGAGCCACACCAGCCAGGGCGTACACAACGGAATATCACTGAGCCCTGAGAAGGAAGGGAGTTCCGATGGATGCGACAGCATGGATGAACCTTGGAAACAGGATGTTGAGTGACAGAAACCAGACACAAACGACCATAGACTGTGCGATCCCGTTTCTACGAAATGTCCAGAATAGGCAGAGCAGACTGGTGCTTGCCAGGAGCTGGGGGGATGGAGAGATCGGGGAGTGAGGGCTAGGGGGTGTGGGGTGGTAAGAATATTCTAAAAGTGATGGCGGCCTCGCCGGGGTGGCTCCGTGGTGGAGCGTGGACACCAGCGAGGTCACCAGTTCGGTTCCTGGTCAGGGCAGGTTTCGGGCTCGCCCCCGTGAGGCCGTGCAGGAGGCAGCTGACCGAGGTTTTTCACATTAAAGTTTCTATCTCTCTACCGCTCTCCCCTCCTCTCCCTCTAAAACCAATAAAAACCCATTTTAAAAATCCAATATAACTCTCACCCATGTTCCTCTATAAATAAAGTGTTTAAATTTTTATTTTTTAATATATTTTATTGATTTTTTACAGAGAGGAAGGGAGAGGGACAGAAAGTCAGAAACATTGATGATAAAGATTGATCAGCTGCCTGTTGCTCACTCCCTACTGGAGATGTGCCCTTGACTGGAATCGAACCTGGGACCCCTCAGTCTGCAGGCTAATGCTCTATCCACTGAGCCAAACCAGTCTCGGCTAA